>PVJA010008080.1:0-65861 GCA_004027025.1 Myocastor coypus
CCAGGCTGGTCTCGAACTTGCACCAATCCTCCTGCCTCCGCCTCCCGAGTGCTGGGATTACAGGCGTGAGCCACCACGCCCGGCTCTAGGATCCCGGTTCTAACACCAGTACCACATGCTGTGCAAACCTCAGAACCCAAGAGTGCTGTTGCAACCACTGCAACCAGAGGTGGTAGCACATTCCTGTAATCCCAGTGCTGGGGATGCTGAGCCAGGAGGATCACTATGAGTCTGAGCTGTGTAGTGAGAAGCTGTACCAAATGGGTTAAAAAATAACAGATTCAAAAATAACAGAGATATAAGTGGAGATGATAGATAGATAGATAGATAGATAGACAGACAGACAGACAGACACCCATATATAAAAAGAGAAGAGTGCACTTCTAGGTAAAATAAAGGCTTTTAACGATAATTTACATGTGGGAAAGAACATAGGCATAATCTCCAACTACTCTTAAAGTTCACAAAATATAATTTTAAATATGATAAGCCGCAGCATTTTCAAGTGAGAATAAGTGCTTAAACCAAACTTGTCTCGATTTCCTCTTGGCAGGTAGACCCACGGATACATAAAATAAATACTAGTTCATGAAAAAAAATAGTTCATGGCATGCTGAAAATGTCAAGAAGGGGTCACAGCTTCCATACACAGTAGCATGATTGGTGGGTGCAGTTTGGTTAACTCGTCTAATCTGCACTCAGTGTACACACAATAGGGTGCAGTGGTTGAGAATGTAAGCACTTTGGTCAAACCCATATTCAGCATTCTCTAGCCATGTAATCTGAGATACATTTTAAATTCTACCCTATCCCAATTTTATTATATTTGAAATGAAAGCAATTGAGAAAAGTAAAACTTACTATATCGGAAGCATCTACATTAGGGTTCGATTAGTGTCAGCAGATCCATCAAAAATGTTAGCCATTAATGATGATAATGGAAGATAATTTAAAGAGTTCATCTGCTTTATACTCTACATATATTCAAAGTGTAAGTAAAAGAAATGTAACATGTTGATGCTATTTCAATGAATGGAGGTTTAAAAATCCATCTTGTGTCTTGATATGGGCATGCTTAACAGAAGCAGAATTATTTTAGAAATGGGATGTCATTTGTTTCATTTTGTTTGGTAATTTTCTAGAGCACATCATGATTGTGTGTTAGGATGAAGCGACAGATTTTAAAAATTGATGGGCTAAGGAGATAGCTCAGAGGTCTAAACACTTGCTTGGCAAGTGCAAGGACCAGGGTTCAATCTGAGGTACTGCATGCTGTGCTGGGCCACAGAAACCAGCTTTGGTGGTACACTTCTATAATCCCAGGGCCCAGGAGGCTGAGAGGGGTGGGTCATTACAAGACTGAGCGGCATAACTAGACCCTGTACCAAATAAATCAAGATTTAATATGTAATAAAGAAATGAAAATTAGACTGCTACATAAGATAGTTCAAGGATAGTCTAGTGATGATGACAATATATACCTCGCTCAGCAGGAACTGGGGTAAGAAGTTGTCTTAGTTACTTTTTCTCATTGCTGGGACAAATACTCAACACTCAAAATGAAGGAAGGAAAGGTTCATTTAGCTCACAGTCTGTGGAGATTTCAGTCCATATTCGGCTGGCTCCAAGGCTGAGTGGAACAGGGCAGAGAGCATGCAGTTCATGGCAGCAGAACAGCAACAAAATGGTGACAGTGGCAGCCAATCAATTAGGGCAGCAAAGAGCAACAGCCTAGTCTGTCTCTCTGTCTCTCTTTATATTACATTCAGGCTCCCCCATGTCACCCTATCTTCCTTAGGCTACACCCATAATCTCAGAAGTACTCAGACCATAATCCCATCAGTATTAAAACACATAATCCCAGTGACTCACGAGTCAAGTCTCAATCTATAGAAGTCCCTGCCCTGTGACTGAATGAGGATTTGAGGGGACAACTAGGCATAAACCATAACAGAAGCTATGTCATTGAATTAATTCCTAAACTGGATAAGGGTTTGGATCAGCTTATATTTAGCCTTCGTACAAGGATAATGTGATTCTAGTCTTACTGGATCCAGTAATATGTGGTACTATGACTTTTTTTAAGTTTGCTCTTTGACCTCCTTAACCTCAGAATTATGTTGTGCTTATAGATATATAGAAGTATGAAAATACGTTGCTCTAACCTTAGACTTTCAGAAAAAAAAAAAAACAGTTAAAAACCAATAATTCAGAAGGTTGATTTGTTCATTAGTCTTTTGACTATGAATAAGGCTTGTAGGACATGGTATTTTTCTGAAGTAATTATTTCTAGAATATGTTTCTCCAATTTATTTTTAAATTAAGAATTTATAGTCTTGGTATTCAGAATATATACCCCAATTGATAACAAAATGTGTTATATACAATGCCTAGGATCTAATCAGCATTTCGAGAAATATTTCATACATATTTTAAATCTTGACATCTTTGCTGTGTTGCAGCACCAAAATTGTATTTTTTATTCAATGACTGTCATATCAGACCTAATACATATTTGTAAACCTTCATTCAAACTCAATGGGTATGGATCCACACAAGCTTAAACTGCAATTTCGCACCACTGTAGTTTTAAATTACAAATCATGAATGCATTTAATGTGCTCTGCTGCCTGGAAAAGTGGCTTAGGGAGCTACGTGTGCAAAATGTGGCACAAACCCCAAGTGCAAGAAGAAAATTCACTGCCCTTTCGCTTTTCACTAATAATCACTTTTCATTTCACTTTGCTTTATTCCTTATAAGGACGTCTTTTGGTAAAAATAAAACTTTTCATCTTCTCATATTTACTGTTAAAACAGAGAATATTATAATTATTCTAAATGTGTGTAACTTCTAGGAAGGTTGCCCTCTGCCACATATATCTCTGGAATTACATCCTTCAAATGCAATACCATGTTGACAATAGTACACTGCAGAGTTTTAAAGCACAGTAATCAAAATAGAGGATCACTAATGTCATTTCTCACTGGATGGACATCGTTCATTTCATGAGGGCACTCATTAGAAAATCATTTCCTTTATTTTTATTTTTTGAATTATTTTATTATTTTTTTCTTGTTTCAAAACTTTTGTTTGTTTATTTATTTATTTTTATGGCCGGCTCAGCCTGCCATGAGGGCAGGGCTGGTGCAGCATGTGGTGCTGGGGATTGAACCGCAGTCCCTGCAGCTGCCTAAGCTTTCCTAAGCAGGCGCTTTAGACCACTGAGCCATCCTGCTGGGTCCATCATTTCCTTTAATGGCCAATCAGTTTCTCCTCATTCACACGTTTAATCTCAAGGTACTAATTTTCTAAAGTTAATCCCTCTGCCTTCTCTCTCTTTTCTCAACAGCTCCAGCTCTGTAATCCATATTCTGATTTTCAGTCATAACTAAATTAATTTTATATCCGTCCCTACCTTTTTCTTTTTTTTTTCCTTTTTGAGACAGGGTCTCACTATGCAGTTTTGGCTGGCCTTGAGCTCACTTTTGTAGCCCAGGGTCTCGAACTTGCACCAATCCTCTGCCTCAGGTCCCCCGAGTGCTGGGATTACAGGTGTGCGCCACCACGCCTGGCCCACTACTGTTTTTTATAAACCTGCATCAGATACCGCTGTTTAAAAGTAAAAGCTTTCTTCAGTCCTGTGTTAGAGATTTTCTTCTTTCTCTTTACCCCCTTCCATGTTAGCGTTGTGCCTCTTGGGTATTTCATTTGACTTGCTCTATCTAATTTTACTTTTTATCCCACAAGTATATTTTTCTTGAGGACACAGGTCAATCCCTGTTTATCACTGTAACCAGTAGGACCAAGTACAACACTTGGTTCACATGTGTTTCTCAAAATGTATCAGCTGGAAAAAGTTTGCCTTCGTCGCTTTCTGTTGAACATTATGCATTCTAAGTGAAAGCCTATGGATAGGATTTTCATAAGTGTGAGCAAATGAGCATGCCATTCAAAATACGTTGTCAGTAATTTTGCACTTTTATGTAATCTGAGATTGTTCAGGTACTGGATTGTCTCATATTTCTAAGTTATTTCCGTGAAAGATTGAAAAGAGAATCTTTTTTCATTAATATAGTACCTTGTAAAACTGATACTTGAAATATTTTGAAGTTTAATATATTCTTTTCATAACATTGTTCTGATCCTACAGGTATACCTTTTAATCATTCTAAGCATAATCCTGTCAGTTTTTTTTTTCCTACAGAAAACATTTTAAAACAATAGAACTTATTTGTTTACTGTTTTTATTTTTATTTCATTTTATGTATTTGGTACAGGGTCTCACTATGCAGTTCGAACTCATGGTTATCCTCCTGTTCTCAGTCTCCCCAGTGCCAAGATTACAGGTGTGCAACACCTTGTCTGGTCTCAGTGGCCTGCTCAGTGCATCTGGGGGGGGGGTGCAGAGCTGGCATGGCAGGCAGGAAAGGGAGATGTGTTTGTCCATATCCTTTAAGTTACTTGGTATGGACAGACATGTATAACTGCTTAACTTTGCTCAGAAAGCAAATATTATATCTCTATTGTGCCAATTATCAATGACTATCAAAGTAACAAAAAGAATCGACACATACCTAAACCTTGAAATAGCATGTAAAAGAACTACCTATTTTAGTGTCTATGTGTATGTTAGATGTAAACAAATGTTTATATTTTAACCAACTGCATTGTGAATAATTTCAAATCACCAGTATATTGCTTTTATTATTTCTGTCCTTAACTTAACCTTTTCAGAAAGTATTGACCTTTTATGAGTGTGTAGTAGGTAGTAGGTGCCCTTCCAGAAAATACAAATGCGGCTCTCTCAAAGAGATACTTGTAGATAGGAGGATAGCTCTTACAGTCTCCTCTTTTGAAAATCTGAAATATTTTCAGGCCCCGAAGTATACTCTGTTTCCTACTAGCATCTGGAAGGACTCCATAGATATGAAAAAGCCCCCGTGACAGCTGTGTGGAATTAGAAGGTAAGGCATCAGTAGAAAAGAATAGGAAACAAAGTAAAAACATGACACTACTGCAAGCTCAAGGGCAATATCAATAGAAGGCACGATATTGAAAAGAATTCACACAGGCAAATGTTTATGGACTATCTGGGACTTGTGCATAGAGTTGACGGATTCTACTGAGCGGTACTTTACTAGAGTCTAGGCATAGTTCTCTAAGTACAGCAACACGAGGATGCCCAATGGTTAGAAATTGCTGCAGCGGCCTACTTTAAGGAAACAAACTATAGCCCTGAATGAACTCTACTATTTAATAACTATAGCATTTCTAAAAAATTATAGATAATTATTTTATTGACTCCTGAGCTGGCAATGTCAAATACAGTGGTTTTATTTCTTTTAAATCAGAAAATTGGTGTCTGAAAATAGCCTAGACATAACATTACCATTTAAATGGACCAGTTGGTCTGAGGGTATACTATAATACAACTTAAAGTAATGGAAAATGTAAATACTGACTGCAGCAAATAGACCAGGCTGCTAAATGCTGTAAAATAAAATACTATTAAATCTGACTATATAGGATATTTGAATATAGATTATTTGGCATAGGCAAAGGCTAAATTTGCGTATATCCTTATCAATATACGTATACTTTTATTTATATCTTTCCATGGCATGCTTGACATACTAAGACACAATTATTTTCTGAAAGTAGCATAATAACAGGAAAACAATGTCTATATTGGTTCCATGATAAAATATTGCTAGATGTCCATGGAATGATGTACATTTCCAAGTAGAACCCAATATTAAAGAAAAGCATAAGAGACACTTTGTTTCTTATTCTCAGCAAGTAGAAGTCAATTAGTGGAGAGCTTGGTATTGAGTAACATCATTGAACATTATCAGTGTTCAACTAAAAGTAACTTTAAAAGAAGTTCTCAAAACATAAGAGCAAAAGACAGCGTGCAGCAAGTCCCACCCGCCCCATGGGGATTCTGTCCTATGGATGGGTACCTGACAGTCTCTTCACTATTGTGTCAATCAATTAGGTTCAGGAAGTCGAGTGGAAGAGCCCAGGTAAGGGGCTGACGTCACAATCTGGTCCCTAAACCATCAGCAGCCCCGCACATGGAGAGCTCGATCTTTTTGCTTCCACACGGGAAGTTTGATGACTGCCGTGCATAAAACCAGACACAGTGAAAACTTGAAAACTGGAATTAGGGTTAAAAATGTAACCCATATTGGCTTTTAGAAGCAAGAGATTGTTAAAATGATGTAAAGACAACTGCAGCACTACAGACCGAGAGATCCATGAGGGAGAGAAGCAGGAACTACATGAAACTAAATGCACATCGTAACAGGAAGAGATATTTAAAGGGAGAGTTCCAAAACGTGTGGAAGATGTGCATGTGTGTGGCGGGGGGAAATGCTAAGAAGTTAATCATTTAAACCCCACATGAGGGTCGGCGATGGAAAGCAGGAATCCTGGTAGGAAAAGTCAGAGAAATATGTCATCAAAGGTATGATTTGCGCGAGTCCACTAACACTCGGATGAGAAACAAGCTAAAGGAAAACCAGTGCCATGGAGAGTCCATTTTATTGCTTCATTTTTTAAAAGATGCACTGTGAGAACACTGGGAATTTCCAACGCCATCACGTCCTTTGGAGACCCAGCACAGACAACGTCTCTGTTGTTATTGACCATGTGGGAGTTTCTCAGATCCCTGAGCCTCTATTTCTCCAGCCTTCGTAAATCAACACTTGCTTGTCACAAATCACTAAGTTATTGTAGAGATGTTAGTATACTTTTTCACTAATTTATAAGTTCTTCGAATTTGAAGAACTAATCTTTTCTCTCTTTTTTTATGTATTTAGTACAGGGTCACACAACACAACTCAGAATTGAAGTGATCCTCCTATTTGCAGCCTCGCCAGAGCTGGGATTATAGACATGCACCAACATGTCTGACCTCAACGGCCAGGCTCCGTACACCTGGGTGTGGGCCTGGCATGGCTTGTGGTGAACAGCTAATCTTATACAACCTGATTTAGCACCTAAAACAGAATGGAGAATTTGCAGTTGTCTACAAATAAGAGCTCAGTGAATTAATCAACACATACATGAAAAGTGTGAAGAAAGTGCTTCCTCGGATTACGTTTTCACCAAATCTTCATCTCAAAATTTCATGTGTGGGATGGTACAATTTGTCAGGGGAGAAAATGAGCAAATAAATTGGGGAATTTTGTTTATTGGTTTGTTTTTTCGTGCTGAATCTTCTTATCTCAGTTCAGCAAGCAGATGGAGACTGCTGCACGTGGGTGCAAAGATGTACCCACACAGTGGAAAGGCCCATTCCTGCTCTTAAAAAAAAAAAAAACTACTGCTTCTTACTCATTTAGTAAAGTCTGTTCCACAGGTGGGGGCACTCAATCTGAGTTTCTCAGGGTTCAACCTGGAACTCTGAGTCAAACAAGTCTTAGCTGATCATGAAACATCTACAATCACAAGAATCAAAATGATGCTAGAATGCAGAAATACATAAAACAAACACGATCAACAATTCTTAAAAAAAAAAAAAAAGAGAGATGAGAAATGTCATCAAAAAAGAGAATTTCCAAGATGTGTGATGGGATCTTAGCATTTGTGGATTCTTAAATGAGTGGGAACAGCACTATCAATAATGGTAAATAATTTAATTTCTATTTCTAAGTGAGAAAGAAAACTGAATTCTCTAGAATAATACTAAATATAATGCAGAATATAATGAAAGACTATTGTAACAGGTAATGTAACAGGTAAAATTTCCTATATATTAGCTAGTATGTCTGTGTATAGATACATAATGGTGCAAAAAATAGGAAAAGGGAAAGCTCTTTATAGCTTTCCTCATGCCATCTCAAATGTGGGTAATTCATCACAACTGCCATAACTTACAATATGTATTCAGAAAAGCTCGTGTATTAAAATATGGAAGGTGACGCAGGTCTCTGCCCTGGGGAATTGTCAGCAGGGGAATTGTATGTAGGAAAATTTATCCTTTGTTTCTATGTCAGAGAGAAAAGCAGATTGATACTAAATCAGTTCTATGATTTCAAATAAGAAGGAAAACTTCAAGCCTTGATAATGGAAGAACAGTCTATGGCTAAAATTCTTACATGAAACAGCAGGTTGATGTCCAGAATATTACTGAATATTGATGATTTCTGTAAAGCAGAATGAATTGTGTCATTTTGAAAAGATTTGCAACTGAATGTCTGTGAATTCAACATAGACATGAATTTCATATTTCTTTTTGGCATATGTTAAGAGCCTTTTGCAATAAGGAAATTGCATTTATAATTATAAGCCGTAGTCTTCAAAGTAATTGTATTTTTTTCAAAATAGAGACCTAATCTGTTGCAATTAAGAGTATTTAAATTTAATATATGTGTACTTTATGTTGAATATAATCAAAGACATTATGATACAGTGTAAAAGTCATAAATTTAAAAAAGAAAAAGAATTGATTTGGTTTATCATGAACCTGGAATAACTGTTGTCAAACAAGCCGGAGTTTGATTGCTACTGTCTGAAGTTCTCTTTACTAAGAAGAAGAATAAGATGACCAAAGGAGAGAGGCAAAGATTGGGATAAGCAAAACGGGTTATGAATACTTTGATAAAACTAATGAGGATCAGGATATTCATATTTAATATGAGTAATTCAAAGGCTTTACTAATAATCTGAGAAGCTACTTTTACATGTTGCATTTACACATTGCCCATTGAAAAGTAGTTAACGAGGCAACAAATGGATTTAAATGCATAATTTCTGTAAGGAAGCCAGACTTTGGAACCCAAAGTAGCCCTGGTGACTAAACAAACCATGCTGGGAATCCAGCTGTGTGAATTTTTAGACATTTCAGCAGAAACTGACATTGTCTTTCCAGCTCCCTCTTCAATAATCAATAATTGATAACTTGTTATATCATGAATATTCAAGTGATGATAAGTTATTTCAATATTGAGTGCTTAAAGGAAACTTATGTTAAAGTATCTATGTGCCCTATTGCATTTCTCTCAATTATTTGCCATATTTGATAATGGACACTATCAGTGATTGAAGGAAAAGATGGAGAAATTTTAAGCCATCTGTAAACATTATTTGTCAGTATAGAAAAGGTAATTTTAACACACCAGGGTAGCTATTGCAGTCAATCCTCAAGAAATGTACATATATTTGAGAATACTGTATACAGTTTAAATCCAAATGCATGTAGAGATATTTCCTATCATTGAGAACTCCCAGAGTTCATTGGCTGGAGCAGAATTGTTAGAAGAAATACCAGAAGTTTAGAGCATGTACTTAGCAGCTTCTGGACGTCTGCAGCTGCCCTGGGCCTCTCTGTCCCTGTGCTAGCTGCTGTGTCAGCACAGGTGTGATGCCTGAATGCAGCCCAAGTGCGTATGCAGTTCCTGGACCTGTTGAACGCCATCAGGCCAGGCACAACTATGCCTTCCCCACAATTTTCTTTGGAGCTGGTGTAATTTATGCAGACTTAGTGAGATGAAAAGGAAAACCCGCTCAACCTGTCTGCTCCTAACAACTGGACATTTTCCCCCCTCAATGGTTAAATTATTCTTTTATCAATATGGTAGAGTCAACTTTCAGTATGTAGTCTTCCTATTTGCCTATAATAACCTCTAAATCTATGTAAAGCTTTAATAGTGGCCATACAAAAAACGTTGCTTGAAAAGTGAATGGGCAGGTCTTCATCATTATATCAGAGAATAGAGTGAGAGGAAAAGAGTGTAGAGATTATAATGGGGACTCTGTGATCCCAGAAATGTGGAAAAGGTAAATGAACCCACGGCATAAGTACTAGAAGTGAATTTGAGTATTTTAAGGGGGAGATAGGGCAATGTGTGTTTTTGTGTAATAATTTTCTTAATTTGAAGCAACAGCAAATTTTTTGCCATACTTTACACATAAATTTATGGAAAAACAAATGTTTAAATAGCTGCTTTTCTGTGACACCTTCCTTTACAACCTGTTTAATTCATCCTGAGTGAATGTCCATGTTCTTCTTCGCAAGTAAGTTATAGATGCTTCCCACTGTTAAATGCCAGCACAAGCAAAACTCAAATGTGCTTAAATACTTATACCTTTGCCTACTCGAAGCTAAAGGTTTCAGGGCGTGAACTGCAATCTACTGAGTCAGCTCTATGGTAAGTGATTTCATGAGGAAGTAGTGCAGTACTGCTCAGTGCACTGGAAATGGCTTTTCAGCTTCAGAGAAGAGGGAGTAACATGCACCCTTGAGAAGAGTGCCTAATGTGTCGAAAGTGCTGAATATGTATCTGTGGTTAATGTCTTCATTTCATTATTTGGTATTATTACACATTGCTATCTTCAGTGTAGTCACCTAGTTCACAGATAACAGTATATGTAGCTAGGCAGGGTGAGGATTCTACTAATTAACTGCTACTTTCAAAAACCTGATAGAGATTCTTAGGACCATTTTGTTAACCATTTTGTGTACATAAATGTATGATTTGGCCTCATGTTTCCTAACTGTTTTCCTTGCTCATTTTTTATTTTTTAACTCTGAAATTCTTGTTTTCCATTTAATTGTGTTATACTTTCCCATTTTTATTTCTTCCTTTGAGTTCTTACACTAGGGAGACTATACGATATTTACACATGTGGGTCTGGTTTATTTTACTTATGAGTGTATCTTCAAGTTTTATCCATTTATATATGAAGGCTTTCAGTTTATAATTCTTTATAGCTAAGTAAATACTCCATTGTATAAAAACACCATGTCTTTTTCATCCATTCCTCAGGTGATAGGCATTTTGGTTGTTTCCAAGATTTGGCTATCATAAATTGTGCTATTATAAACGTAGGTGTCCATTTATCACTATAATCTGTACTAATAGTGTTTAGACAAGTTGTCATGTCTGCACCTTGTACTCTGAATCACTACTATGAAGACAACAATATGTAATGTATTAATTATTGTAACTGTTCTAGTAACCTGTTTTCAAAAAGAGACATTTTATTTCCTTTGTAAGGCTGATTCCTCAGTATCTCTCTGTCTCTGTCTGTCTGTCTGTCTGTGTCTGTCTGTCTCTCTCTCTCTCCCTCTCTCTCCCTCTCTCTCTCTCTCTCTCTCTCTCTCTCTCTCTCTCTCGTGTTATTGTTAAAAGCATGGTTTCTATAACTTCTCTTTCAGTGAATTCATTGTATGTAGAAATGTTATTGGTTTTTGAGTGTTTACTTTATATCCTACAACCCTACGATGTTGCTGAATTTGGTGATTAAATCTACATGTCTCTTGAAAAATTCTATTGTTGGTGTTATTGGGCATCTTTTATGTAACAGACATTTTAAATCTTGAGAATTTATCACTGAGTGAAATAGAGAAAGCTTATATCCAATTAAAAGATATAGAGATTAATGGAAGCAAAATTTTGGTACACCTATTCATTGACATGTTCCTTAATGAAGTTTGGACTGAAAATCAATTCTATGAAAAATTTAAATAAACATTATGAGACCATTTGAGGGCAAGGAATCATAGTTTCCTTAGGAACTTGGACATGAGTGGACTTAAATAATGTTTTAATTCTTCCTAAGACAGTAAGTTTCAATAGATTAGCTCGACTGCGTAAAGGCTGCTGGGTAGGACCTGAATGAGAACTGTTTGTAGGATGCATGGACATGTTTTTTGTCTTTAGTCTCAGTATATTTTCTTAGCTGTTTTGACTTTCAATAGGACGTGTTGGTAAACTGTACACGAGTTGTCAACTTCTATCCTTGTCCTTCAGTTGAGATCTGTCTTGAAGTTTCTCTCATCTGGGCTCTAGCAGCACTCTTTTTGAGCAAGCTACATGGAGCCTTTGCTGGCCTGGTCACCACAAAGAGGATGTTTTGAGGTCCTGCTGTTATTCCTGCTCCACGTGTGTGCAGCTCAGCTCTGAGAGGTAGCAGGCACTTCTGAATCGCAGTACACTGGTTGAAATCCATACACTCGCCTTGCTGTGTGATCAAAAGGAGGGAAAAGACGAGAATCAGTTGGAACTATTGAAACGCTAAGGTAGACTGAATGAAAGTGCTGGCAAGTAGTGGACATAAAATAAATCTATTCATTTAATTGTTAAATCACTAGCAAGTCTTATACAGTCCAATTACTCTGTGGCTTGTTTTATAGCTCTAAAATATACTGCTAACACTTTGGGTGGATAGCTCTTTTAATCACCAAAATGTGTTCATAAGCCCCAGGCACTGATACTTCATAATGATTAGTAGAGATAATGATAATAATTGCAAATGACAACTGACACGTATTTAACACTAACTGCATTTTGGGTACCATTCTGAGCCATTGTAATGTATTAGTATTTGTGTATTAATCTCTTCTTGTATTAAGGTTGATTACAACCCATAAAAAGTAGAGTACACAGTATCAAAAGAGTAAGCGAAAAATAGCTAAAGTTACAAGAAAGTAGTTTCACTTAACAGATGTGATGAAGCATTATTATTTAAACAATAACAATGATTTATGAAACGATTTTTTTGTATTTTTTTAGGGAAGGATCTGCTGGGAAATCATCGTCTCACTACTAGATTGGACTCATAGTGATCTGCCTGTTTACAGCTCCCCAAGTGCTGGGACTACAGGTGTGTGCCACCACGCCCAGTCTCAGTTTCCATCTCAGCATGGCCTGGAGGGGGCATGGCCAGTTCAGCAGGCCCAGGAACCAAACTCTTGGCCCTTGCATGTGCTTGTAGGTGTTTTAATCCACTGAGCTAACTGGACCTTGAGCTATTTGTCCTGTCCTAGAATTCTTAAATCTTGGTAATGTAAACAAACCATCTGTTCAAAAATGAGGCAAAAACTAGTCATGCACCTCAACAAAGAATACACAATGATAGGGAGCACATAAAAACATGCAAACTCATATTCCAGGGGAGACTTGTGATTAACAACAGGACACCACTTTATATCAATGAGAATGGCTGGAATCCAACAGTGTGATGATGTGAAATATTGAACAGGATCGTGCCACAAGGAACTGCCTCACCTCTGCAGAGAGCACAACGTAATACAGCCACTTGGGGGGCAGGTTCACAGCTCCTCACAGTTCCCACATATTTGTGTAATATAATCCAGGGATCATGCTGCCTGATATCTATTCAAAGAAGCTGAAAATTTTGATTTCCAAAAATAATACTACTCAGCACTTGGGAAGTGTGAACAGGTGGATCACTAGGAGTCCAAACTAGTAGTGAGATCCTGCACACCCTGTAGACCCTTCCCTTAAAAAATAAATAAATAAATAAATAAATAAATAAATAAATAAATAAATAAATCCCAGTGCCAGAAATAACACTGCTGGGCCACCCAGATAGCTCAGCAAACTAAAGCGCCTGCTTTGGCAGGCACAGAAACCAGGATTTGATTCCCAGTACACAGTGCTGGCCTTGCACCTAGGAAGCACTGAGCGTGACTGAACATTGAGCCACATGCCTGCAATCCTAGCACTTGGATGGCTGAAAACAGGAGGATCACTGAGTTCCATCTGTGTAGTGAAACACTGTAGGCCCTGTACTAAATGCATTAAAAATATTTTCGGTTGTTTATAGTAAACTTATTTATAGTTTTTAGAAGTGTGAAATAGCCAAAATGTTTTCAGTAAGTAGATGTAAAAGTACGTGATATAACCAGTCAGTGGAATGCTATTCAATTCCAAAAATGAAATGAGATATACGATTTTTAGTCAACAATTTCTAACAATTGCCATACATGCTGGTAACTCACTACTATTATTGATCTACATTGGGTTATTTTGCTGAATTTAAGTACCTACTGTCCTTGTACTGGCATCAAACATGAAAAGTCCTTTAAAGACTTCTCAAAATACAGCTTCTTAACAGCAAGGGAACACCCATCACTGATAAAACAAAACAAAAAATGTGGATTTGTTGGGAGCCGGGGAATCATGGAAACTGATTGAATGTGTGTAGGTGGGACTGGGCCTCCATGCCTAAAGCAAACAAGTCACATCTGTCCTGAGATAAACATCCCACTGTCTGGTTAAGGTCAGCTATTAGTCACTAGGAAACTTTGTTTCACATATGACTAACTTGGCAAAAGTATAAATAAAATACTATTTTAGTGTGAAATATACATATATTCCATATTTATATATCCACATTTATATATTCCATACTAAATGTGGAAAATATATTTCACATTTATATATTGCACATTTAATGTGGAATATATATATATATATATATATATATATATCCATATATATATATGTTAGGATAGATATGCAGCTACTTTCTCTTATTTCAATGAGGTTTGTACTAATAGTGTTTACACAAGATATCATGTCTGCATCTTATATTCTGAATACCTACCACAACGACAACAATATGGAATGTATTAATTGTTGTAACTGTCCTACTAACCTATTTTGAAACTGTTTCATTGCTAGTTTACCTTTTTTTTGGCATTAAAATGAAAAAAATACATTAACTAAATTAAAAAAAAATTAAAGGACCTCATGTAAATTTAAATACATATTACTAAATAAAAGAAGCCAATTTAGCAAAGCTCCGTATGATACCATGTCAAGTGTGTGACATTCTCAATAAATCTAAACTTCAGAGTCAGAAAAAGTTTCTGGTTATCTGAATTAATTGGGAAAAATGGATGAAAATCTGAAGCCAAAAATTCTTAGCACAAAACTTTTGGGTAAGATGTTTAGGTTGTCAATAGGCATTATTAAATATTTTATAGAACCCACTGAATGCATAACAACAAGGATGAACTCTACTGAAAGCTCTAGGCTTTGTGAGATAGTGATGTATAAATTACAAGCACACAACTATTGGGAGGAACTTTGATAGGGAATGAATGTAGGTGGCGAGGATGACATGAAGACGTGAGTTCTGGGTCTTTTTGAGAGCCTCACATTGCTCTAAAAATGAAGTTTATTAGTTTAAAAACATCCCAACTGTAAAAATCAGGCAATCTAACTAACATGATTAATAAACTCAAACAGATCTTTCATCAACGAGGACACAGAGATAACTTAATGCACAAAAATATAGTCATTATCTTCAGCCACTACATCAAAGGGAACAGAGAAAATTATGCACCATCACTCTGTAACAGAATAATTTTAATGTAAAAACAACAGCCACAAAGGACACCTTGCTAGTAATTTAATTCAATGGTAGATTGTTTGCTTTTCCTCTGGCCAAAACATTTATAATAAGCATGAATATATCTTATGCTCTATTCATCCCAGTCTTTCTTACTCTGGAGAAATAAAGACCTATTTTCACACAGAGAGATATGCAAGAGCATTCCATTCATAAGCTCCTGAAGAAACAAAATCTTCAATAAGTTAAGGTATAAACAATTGTGGTATATCCATACAATGGAATATTATTCATCAACCACAAAGCAAACAAAAAAAAATTTGTTGTTATACATAACAACCATTTGAAACTGTAACATGAGTAAAAAAAGTCCAGGCTCAAGTTGTATACAGGTTATCATTTTATTTTTTATTCCACCCATAAAGTTACAGATTATTTCTCCTCCTGTGAGTTATAGAAAAAAGTAGAGAAACAAGGGCATAACAGAGAGTGCAGTCAATGTTGACCAGATGTGTATTCTGGTTTTCCTGTGTTCATAAACATGTTTAAAGCCTTCTAACTACACCAGAGAAGTGCAAAGCACTGTGTGTTCATTTAAAAGACAGAAAGTCCTCTAAGTATTTATTGAAAGTGTTATTCTTTTTTTTTTTTTTTCGTCTTTTTGAGACAGGGTCTCGCTATGCAGTTGAGGCTGGTCCTGAGCTCACTTTTGTAGCCCAGGCTGGTCTCGAACTCGCACCAATCCTCCTGCCTCAGCCTCCCGAGTGCTGGGATTACAGGCGTGAGCCACCACGCCCGGCTTCTGAAAGTGTTATTCTTATTGTCCAAGGTACAAACTAAAACCGTGTCAAGTGCACTAATTTTCAGTGTCACAAAACTATAAGCAACGGAGTCAGGAACCCAACCGCAGCACATCCCATGATTTATAGCCATATCATAGGAACAAATGTCACAAACTGTTATTTAGTTAGTGCACCCATTTAAAAAGGATGCAAAGAATCAAAACACTTAATGAGTCTGGAGTCTGTAGCCAACATGTTCAGCCCACTGGCGGCCTTCTCCCAAGGACCTCAGTGAGATAAGTCAATAGATGCAGGTCAGAGAGGATATAGGGTCAGTTTTGAAAATTCAAATTTGGAAATAACAGCAGTGGCAGTGCTAATACAGGTAGAGACACTTGAAGATATTCCCAATACTGTGCCTCCCACGGGTACAAGAAGCTCCCTTAAGCTCTGCCTGCAGGGATCTAGGAAGGTGCCAACATACCTGTCAATCATTCCCAGTAAGTAGTCAATGGAGTATAATGAAAATAGGGAAACTATGTATAGCAGCCTTATGAGACAGCGTTTTCAAATTCAGTCTCTCTCTTTCTCTCTCTCTCTCTCTCTCTCTCTCTCTCACACACACACACATACAACACACAACACACATACAATACACAACACACATACTCCATGCTATAAGATTTGTTCTGAGTCATAACAAGGTAATGTTTTTAAATATTTCAAACATTTTCATGAATCTAGGTTATTTTATTTTAAGAATTGGTGGAGCATATTTAGGGTAGGTTCTACTACATATGACTTTAAGCTAAAAATAAAAACATGGAAAGTTAATTACAGGACTATATTAAAATAAAGATTTGAATACTAGGTTATTGCAATCCTTGTTGAACCAAAAATTAAAAACATGATGATTTCAAACCATGTAAAATGAAGAGGCTTTACTATAATTTTTAGCTAACTTAGCCCCTTATAAGAGTCTTAAAATTTTGTATTTCTTACAAATTTCTCTTCCAAAAGCAGAGACGAAGTATTCTTTCTAATATGATTAAGAACAAAAAAAATACTTATACATTATTCATTACTGATGAAACCGTGGCCTCTCCTCTGTGGTGGATAACTTACCGGTGGGCAACTTGCTACATCCAGCTGAACTGAATGAGCGTGGGGCTGGGTGTGGGAGGCCGAGCTGAGGGTTGTTGCCAGCAGCATAAAGGCAGAAGAGAAGAGGCTGCAGGAACGCCGTTAGGAGGCTGTTTGGGGAAGCTGCTGGAACTGGAATCTGCTAGTGCTCTTGGGCTGTCCTGCTGGAGGACCTTGTCATGCTGGCTTTCCCAATGAACTTCGGAGGAGCCTTGGTCTTCATCTGGAGGACCACTTCCTGGCTCTGAGGGGAAGAGGGTGCACTGCTCAGCCTCACGGAGGAGCACTGGTTTTCCTGATAAGGGACTCAGCTTTCCGCATCACTGGAGGAGCTTGGGACACTAAAGCTGATGATGGCTGTGCTACTTTGGGGGGACCTCTGGTGCTTACCTTAAGGATTGCTTCCTAGCTCCTGCTCAGATGCCCCAGCCTGCAAGCACAAATCCTTCTTCCCACTGCTATAGACTTTCTAGCTAACCCCACTGACTTTTGTGCCTTTCCAGTACAGATCGTGAAGTAGGATCCTGGCCGTCACTGGGTTCTGTAGTATTTAGTGTGTGGATAGCTTTCCTGCACTTGCTGTGTATGATTATTGGATGGTTCCTTACAAACTAATATTATAAAACATGTCCTGTATTTTATTGTTCCCCTTGAAAAAAAACCCAAACCACAGCTCTGTCCTTATGTATGGAATGAATGGTGCAATCTCATTCCTACCTTGCATAGTTCGCTTGGTTTATGTATTAATCTCTCCCTGGCATCATTTTCTATATCCAAGTTATAGCTGATGTGTCAACGAATAACCAACATCTGTTTGTTGTCTGCCCAGGGTGAGAAACCCCATAGATACAATTCCGTGTGGGGAAAACTTAGGTGCTGCTTGAGAAGAAATGTACACAGTGAGAGCAAAGATGAAAGCAGGAACTATCCTTCCTCCTTGAGCCACAGGAACCAACGAGTGAGACGTAAACCTTGGTTGGGACAATCAAACATGTCCATTGAAGTCTTTGAGTTGTGCAAGACTGCAGCAGTAGCTAGAGACACTTTCTGCCAGGCCAGTGGTAGAGCAGAGATGGATTAGGTATTTAGAAGTAAAACTTTCCTTTGGGAGAAGGGAATTGGCTTCTAGACACAGAAAAGACTGTATGGTGATTTGAAACATGTTTCTTATTTTGTAGACTCTTGTTTTTTTTTTTTGTTTGTTTGTTTGTTTGTTTTTTTATTTTTCTGTTTAACCCTCTCCTGCACTAGTTCTTTAGAATATCTACTAGTTCTATTTTCATGCAGATATATGCCTTTTCCTGATAAAGCTCAAAATTCAAAGCTAACTGCTATCCCTGGGATTTTGACTCTTCAACAGTGAAAAACTCTTGATAGAGGCATTTTTGTTTATCCCATGGAAAGAAGAAATGATCTCACCAGAGCATTGCTCAGAAAGGTGCAAAGGCAGTCAGGGAAGAGGCTCAAGAGGAGAGGGGCAGAAAGACAGATCTTTAGCTGCTTCTACTCCACTTTCCATTTTGCTTCTAAGTGTTCTGGCCTCGACTTTCTCTGAAATTAACTCACTTCCTGATTGTTTCTGATCACTTTCTCCTTATCTTACTAACAGTAGCTCATTCTTTCCAATGAATTACTGACTCCACAGGAAAAGAATGGTCATTATGTGAAAAAGGAGTATAAAAACGCAGTGTCTATTTCTTTTGACTTTTTGGTTTTATGATTAGTGATAATACAGCTATACATTTCTTAAGCAATAATGTATGTATAAAAGGGTAAAATAAAAATCTAAATCTAAACAGCTTAAAAGAACCCTGGTCTCCTGCAACTGACTGTGTTTGCCTGAGAAGACGCCTAAACAGCTGAGTTGAGCCCCAGACCCCCTCTAAACAGCTTACATTTTGATTTTCAAGTGCAATAATCATCTAATTAGTAGTAGTATTCCAAAGGTATGAAGCTGAAGCAATTAAATTCAGCTAGTTTAGATACAGAATTAACATATGATTCTTAAAAGACACAAAAGAGAGTCAGTGATGATGAACCCCATGTTCTTTGCACCTCAGAGAACTTAGGAGATTTCTGAGTACAAGAAGAGGAGCCTGTTGAACTCAGCCACTGAGGAGGAGCACAGGAGAGGGAGTGGGGGAAAGAGATTTATTTATGTGTATAAGCAGGATGGCTTGGACAACCGTGTGGTGCGGTTCCGCGGCTCCGTAGAAAGGAGCACTTAGGCTTAATTTGCTTTGTCTACTTTTTTCAACTGTTTACACATTTTCTCCTCTTAATTTCTTGTACATTTCTCTTTTTTTTCTTTCTTCTTCCAATTTTAGGTGCATATATCTGGTAATACGAATAACTGCTTGGAAGGCAACTCTATGTATTATCATAAATATCATAAATACTTTGAAATTTGTATTACTCTGTTAAGTGAAATTCTGTATCACTTACAATTTTTCTTTTAGGTCTAATTTGTATCCTTTCTAAGAAATGAGAGAGAGAGAGAGAGAGAGAGAGAGAGAGAGAGAGAGATCCTGAGCAGGGTGTGGCGGCACATACCACATACCTGCAACTCGGGCAACTGGCAGACAGAGGCAGGAGGATCTTGGGAGCCCCAGGCCAACCTGGGCTGAAAAGTGAGCCCAAGACCAGCCTGAACTGCAGAACAGGACTGTCTCAAAAGACATAATGAAACAAAAAAGGAGAAATCTGATTTGATCAATGACAAATAAATACTCTAGTCTAAAAACACATTTAAAATTAAACACATAGAAAGAATAGCCAAACACTTGATTTAAACCTAAATGGAAATTTGGAAAAAAGAGGTTAAATTTTATTTTTGTTAATTAATATTGTTCATATTTTACCTCAGAAAAAAGTAGCATTTGAGACTGTGTGATATATTAGCAACTCTGAGAGTATATTGATTTAATCATTTAATTTATTATAAGCTTTAATATTCTTGAGGAGTAATGTAACTGTATAAAAATACTTAATTGTATAATCACTTTGCATGTCTCTTGTTTCCTTATAATTCTAGAATGCATTCCCACAATATTGATTTTATAGATTTTTCAAGCAAGCAAACTCACCCCAAATAAACTACCCAGAAAATGAGCAACCAGAATTAGTAGATACTCCTCTAAACAAAAGTTCCAAGTAGCCAATCAGCAGATGAAAAAGTGTTCAGCGTCTTTGTGTATTAGAAAACTGCAGATCAATACACAAATGTAGACTTATCCCATCTTCCTCAAAACGAGTGGCTATCATCGAGAACCCAAACAATAATAAATGCTGGCAAGGTTATAGGAAAAAGAGATCCTTTCTACACTGTTAGTGAGAATGTAGACTAGAGCAGCTACTGTGAAAATCAATTTGGAGATTCTTTTAAAGCTAAAAATAGCAATTTCTTTTGGCCAAGCTCTAACTCTTCTGGGTATCTTTCTGAAAAACTTAAAAGCAGCACACTATAGTGTTACACACATACCCATGCTAATATCATACCAGCCATTGAAGCTAAATTTTGTGAGTACCCTGAAAGCCAGGGACAGATGACTGGATAAGGAAAATGCGGTATTTATGCATTTACACGTCTACTCAGCCACAAGGAAGATAAATTTGAATCATCTGTAGGGAAATAGATTCATCTTGAGACCATAAGGCTGAATAAAACAAACCAGATACAGACTATATATTTCATGCTTTCATTGTATGAAAAATTCAAAATACTTAAAGGGAAAAATAAAGGAGTCATCTTAGGGAACAGTGAGGTAAGTTTTATGAAGATACCAGTTTCCTAAAATAAGTAGAATTAGTATTGCAAACACAAAGTCTTATCAATGGAATGAAGCTATTAGAATGATTGTTACCTTATTTAATTAATATTTTCACATATTTTTCAATTATGTTCTAAAATGCTGATAAATTTGAAATGACCCACGATGGTTTTATTTTTTGTAAGTGTTGTTAATGATACTTATCAATCAATGGAAAACATAGGAAGAACTTTTAAGCTGACAACAAAAGAAAATTAACACAGGACAAATACCTCCTCAAATATAATTCGCTCTCTGATGTCTCCAGACACAATGTGGTTCATATTATAAAGTGAAATGAAAGTAGCTTCCACAAAGATGAGCGAATTCAAGTAGATGGAATGATTGCTTTTTGTAGTTCTCCCTAGAAAAAAATTTAATAGTCATCTATGGGGAAGGCATCACAGTGATATAATTTAATATTAGCTTTATTCCGAACTTCTGGGTATATTAAAAATACTGGGTATATTTTACCAGTTTTATTCTGTTCTCTTATCTCGTTTGGGTTTTCCTCTTTCTTCCTACTGGTCATCTTTCCTCATCTCTTTGTCTTCTCCTCTTTTTCCATTCCTCTCTCTCCATCTCATTCCTCTTCTGTTATTACTTCTTTCTTTTCTTTGGCAATAGGCTTCTTATTTGACACATTAAAAATTTTACATTTTAAAATTCGTTAGCCCTACTAAGGTGTTAAAAGTCAATAAACGCTTGAGTGATAAGATACTCCGCAGAATAATGCATTCCATACATTATCAACATATATTTTATGTGGTAGCATGTATGTAAATACACGTATACAATTACATAAAAGAGGAAAGAAAAGTCTCTTGCAATGTGTCAGAAATAGTGAGTGAGTGGTAGAATTTACAAGCACCATGGACAGCTAGGCTTGCGTCTTAGATTCCTTCTCATTGTTGAGAAACGATAATTGAGACTCACATGTTAAAGGAGCTCAGTCTTGTTTTGGCTCGTAGTTTGTAGAGGTTTCAGGCCATAGTTGGCTGGCACTAGGGCAGGGTGTCAGGACAGAGGAGAATTGCTTATTCCAGGGCAGTCAGGAAGCCAAGAGATGGACCAAAGGAATCAGGTGGGAGAACCACGCTTGGACCCCGCCTGGTCACCTACCTTCTCCAACTTCCCAGCATCGTACTTAACTACAGACTCATCAGTGAACTAATACACTGATATCACCCAGCCCCCATGACCCAATCTCCTTCCAAAAATGATAGTTAAGAACACATGATGAACTTTGGAGGGACACTGACATGTGTATCATAGTAGCTAATGAATTTTTCATTAGAAACAAAATTATATAATTTCCTAGCACTTTCCCACATTTACTTATTACCTGTAAAGCGCAGTTATTGAATGTATAGTAGAGAAAGACAGCTATTATACCATGTCAGCAATCAATAGTATCAATAGTACGATCAGCATTGACAAAAATCTGCAACATGTAGCCCCTGAAGCAATGCTCTGAGGTAGACACATCCATTCCTGCAGTGTCCTTGATGAAAATATTTGGCTTGATCTATTCATAAGAAAATATCACACAAGCCCAACAGGAGTGTGTTATGCAGAAAAAACAGCTGGTTCTGTTTTAAGAAGTCAAAGTCAAAGAATGGAACCCAAATATGAAGTATTAATTCAGAAAGAGGAAACGAACATAATAATTGAATACAATATTTTCGGTGTTGAACCCTGAAAAATTGTGAAAAGATATTAGAATAATTGAAATCATTTGAATACTGATTATAAATCTGATGAGTATGTTCTAATAATTTAAATTCTCTGATTGCAATCATTTTAGTTGTGTATTTAAAACTGAGAAATTTTAAAGAGTTATTTTGACTATTTTATCAACTTTTCTGTAAGCTGATATTGAAACACAATAGAAATTACTTGAAAGTGATATTTTGTACTTGTTTTATGAATAAAAATCATTGTTACACCTCAAAAAATTTTCTTTCAGCACTAGAAAAAAAGTCTTCTTTTTCCTTGAGGACATAGCGTACAGGTATTTTCTTTAGAAACAGCCACTAATTATATTTTAAATAATAGAAATAAGAATAATTTGTTTCTGGTAATCCTAAAGATTTCATTGAAAGATTTAAAAAGTGAACCTTTCAGAACATATCACTGATAGTGAGTGACTCCTTGAAAAATAAATTTCTTACCTTAAAAAAATGCCATTTTTTTAAAGTGAGAAACTGCAAGTTGGCAGAACAGCACAAAAGTTAAGTTCAAGCAATTGATTTTAAAAGTAAATAGATTCATGGAAACAACTCCATAGCAATGTCATGGTAGTATGTATTTAATCACAAGCCCCAATTACCATTATTAAATACATTTTTTTACTTTCAAGACTGCAGACTGGAATTCTAAGAGTCAAACATTTTTAATGGCATTTCCCTACTATAAATGAAAAGACAATTCTCATTTTACCTAGCCTAGTTAAATAAAGGCTTTTATACTCTTTAAGCCTGATGTGTGAATCTACACAAAGTGAAATTTCAGTGGGTGATCTTGAGATATAAAAAGCATAGTTTCCTAATTTAAGCACAAAAGGAAATTCATTTTCCTAGAGGTAGCCAAAGTTATTTAAAGCTTTTTAAACTCATCACTGAAGCCAAAGAAGTCTCTCTGTGTGAAGGAAAATAGATAAGAGAGGTATCTGTTCTGCGAAAGAAAAGGCAAAAATAGATTTAATCCTTGGAGAAAGCTTGTGGGAAATGGTCCAGCGCTAGATAGAAGAAAATGGATTTCCTTGAAAGGTTTTGGGAGAGAAAATCAAACTTAACTATTTTCTATGTCATTAGCCGCTAGAATTAAAGACTAGGAACTTCCTTGACTTCTGCACTAATGCCTGTATGTACAGGTTTGTCTAACAAGTCTAACAGGAAAAAATGTGAGGTTCTTCAAGGTCACTTTCCTGAGCTTTCTTTCACCTTTTGTAATTACACAGAGAATTGCATTTAGTCAGGCCCTATGTTTGGGTTAGTAGTCTTCATTTTGAACTTCTTAATATTTTATGAAAAGGAGTCCAGCGTTTTCATTTTGTACTGTGCTCTACAAAATATAGGGCACATTCAAATTCTTATCGTTCCATTCATTGTAATAGCAAATAGTCATCGTATTTTCAATCTTACCCCAGTGAATAGGTTTCCTTCGTTATCCGACTGATATTTGCCCATATATTTTGCTTTCACTTAATCCACTTATCTATCAAATATTGTAAGTGATGTTTTCCTTAGATTTTGGCACTGATTTGTTTGTTTCTTCTAGGACTTGTTTTCTTGGAATAGCAAATTACCTTACTGAGAGAATAAAGAGAAAAAAAATAATCTAAAGCAAGGAAACGAGGTGTGACTCTGATGTTGGACTCCTGTATGCTAAAGAAGCAAAGATGTAAATAAAAGAGTTTAAGTTGAACGTATCCACCACCACTGGATATGTTCGAATTCAGTGAAATGTCACTGAGCCAATCTGACCAACTGGCCTATATGGCCATCAGCAGTGAGTTAATTAGCAGCACGTATTTATACACCATGGTGCACTACTGGGCCATAAAGGAAGATAAACCTCAGTTGTTTGTCGGATAGTGGAGGCACATGGTGGGGGATTAGCTGAACCGAAGCATCATGGTGCTGGGTGTGCAAGGCCTACCTGGGGGTTGTTGTCAGCAACATAAGAAGCAGGACTGGGGAAAATAAGAGGTGGTTGGGAAGCTGCTGGGGATAATTGGGAGTCGTTGGGTTCCAAGGGGCTGCTGTTGGTTCTGTTGCAATAGCTTGTCACACTGGCTATCCTGATGAATTCCGCTGTTCTCATCATAGAATGAATTTGGGACGTCATTTTTGGGACGTCAGTGTTGCTGGGAATGGCTATGGTTTATTTTGGGGGAGCTTTGGCCCTTTCTCTGAGCATTGCTTTCTTGCTCAGGAGGGGAAGATGGTGCAATGCTGGGTCTCAGTCTCCCGGAGAGGCTTGGTGCCTTGGCTTTCCTGATGAGAGCTCTGCTTTCCTTGCTGGAGGAGCACAGGACCTCACTGTTGCTGAGGGTGACTGTGGAACTTTCTGGGGAAGCTCTGGTTCTTATTCAGCCTGCTGGCCCAGAACCTTCATTCTACTGACACAGACTTTTTCGCTTCCACCACTGACCCTGAGTCTTCCCAGTGCAAATCCATGAAGCGAAATTACATTAGACATCGTTGCGGGTTCTTCATTCCAGCTGGACGCACAGAGAACATTGTCATGAGCTCTAAGGATTCAGCTGGACATTACCGCAGAAGCTAGGCCCTGAGCTGTATTTTGGTCATTAGTATGTGGACAGGTTTTTCTGCATTCTTTTTCATGAATCTTTTTTTGTGACCACTATGAGCAGTCTTTTCAAATGTGTGTTTCACCCTGCCAGGTGCATCCCGGGGCTACTCTGAGACAGCAATTGAGACTAGACTTGGTGGCATGTGCCTGTAATCCCAGATCTTGGGAGGTTATAAACTGGCAGATCACTATGAGTCTCATCTAGAACATCCGGTTAACCCTTCCCTAAAACACAAAAAATAACAAAATTAAAAAATTAAATTGTGTGTCCTAGTGCTTGCTTAGGCAGGCGTCGGGACCAGGCGTTGATCTCTGCTTTGGTGTACCGGATGTACCTCATGTCACACTGAAAGGACAACTGAGACTGGATGTGGTGGCAAATGCTTGTCATCCCAACCTTTGGGAGGGTGAAAATAGGATCAGTATGAGTCCGATCTCTGTGGTGAAATGCTACAGACATCGTACTAAATACATTAAGAAAAGAAAAAGTATAAAATGCATGTCCTGTATTGTATTGTTCCCCTAGTAAAGCCCCAAACTATAATACACCTTGAGAGCATGCTTTCAAGTGAAATAAATCAGATACATGAGTGTAATTAATACATGGTTTCTTTTATGTGAAAAATATAAATATAAAATATAAATAAAGAGCAGAATAAGGTAATGGGAAGGAAAGCAATTTCTCAGATGGGAAAGGGATGAAAAGATGGAAGGAGCGGAATGAGGTGAGGAGCACTGTAATGTGCTCTGCCGAGCACCAGTTCCCCACACAAAAGACAATAGCTGCATACTGCAAGCATGCAGTAATGAAAAGCACAAATTGCAAAAGAAGAAACTCGGGAACAGATTGCACCATGCAGGCAGGACACTATCAGAGAATTACAAATGATGCTGTCTTAATGCTAAATATATTGTCTCTCTTGTAGTGTGGTGCAGTCACTTCTGTAGGGGAGCTCAAAGCGATTGAACTCGAAATCAGAGCTAGCGTGACAGTGGTGGTCACATCATTGTGAGTCTCCTTCTCAGCAGTGAGGCCAGGTCTAAAGGTGGCCCTCAAGTCTTCTCCATCCTCATTCTTTGAATGTTCACTTCCCACGCCATGAGACATGACCACTATTACAGGTATATTCAATTTCTAAGTAATTTAGAAATCAGTAGAGGGAAGTCACGATTCTCAAACAACCGTAGATTTCTATGTTAAAAGTATTCAATTAGGGGCTGGGGAGATAGCTCCGAGGCACAAGTGCCTGCTGGGCAAGTGCAAGGTCGTGAGTTCGAACCCTGGTCCCACAAAAAAAAAAAAAAGTATTCAATTAAAGCAAATATACTAAGCTTTGCTATCAATCTATAATAAGCTGGAAACTCAAATAAATGAGCAAAACAATGACAGTACATTTTTTACAAGTGTGGTGTAGGGTTGGGGAGGTAGCCTGATGGTCCAAGAGCCTGCCTGGCAATTGCCAGGGCATAATTTGATCACTGATACCTCATGCTATGCAGGGCCCAGAACATTGAATGTACCATGCTGGCCACCAGAACCAGGCATGGTGGTGCACGCCTATAACCCAAGCGAAGGGGAGGCTGAGACAGGAGGATCACTGCAAGTCTGGCCTGTGTAGCAAGAATCTGTATCACATTGATCAATTCATCAATCAATAAATCTTTAAAAAAATGCTGGATGACTACACATGATCAGTGTACATACACAAAGTAGTGTGCACAGATGCAATTTGTTTTTGCACGCCTATGGTTTACCCGTATGGGTAAGACGAATGAACTGTAAAAGATAGAAACATAAACTATACATTTATTTGTAATACTATGACTTACAAATTTAAATTTCGTTATTATTTTGCAAGTTTTAGTCATGAGAGAAAATTATGCCTAAGTCTTGTATAACTTTGATGATCAAAATCTGATTTTCATTTTTGAAGGTATATTGTATAAGCGACTCTTCAGTCAGGCCTACTAATTATAGCGAGTTGGCAGGCGTGATGACACATGCCTATAATCCCAGTACCTGGAAGGCTGAGGCACAAGGACTGGTGCGAGTTCAAGGCCAGCCCGGGCTACAAAACTGAGCTCAAGGCCAGCCTGAACTGTGTAGTGAAACTCTGTCTCAAAAAGATGAAAAAAGGAGCTGGGGAGATAGCTCCGAGGCACAAGTGCCTGCTGGGCAAGTGCAAGGTCATGAGTTTGAACCCCAGTCCCACAAAAAAAAAAAAAAAAAAAAAAAGATGAAAAAAAAATTATAGGGGGTTACTTGCTTTGCTCTGGAATAATAGTACATGTGGTGCGTACAGCAGTCATTTCCACCTCTGTCTGGCCTCGTCTCTCTCCGCCAACTTCCTGAGGCTCTGCTATACCAGCATTTATTCTACTTTCACCTCATTCTTTCCTTTTATCCCCAGAGTTCACATTTTTGAGAACACCTGCTGCACTTGACCAGTTTCGCTTCTTTCACTTAATCTGATGATCTCTATTTTCATCCTTTCTTCTGAGAGTGACATGGTTTTGTTCTTCTTTGTGACTGAATAATATTCCATTTTGCCATGCACCCGTTTCTTTATCCATTCCTTTCTTGTTGGATTCCTTTCTTGTTGAACCTACACTGATTCAATACTGTGGCTATTGTGAGTTATACTGTAAGATACCAGAGTTGGGCAGGCATCTCTATAGCATGCTGAGTTTAATTTCTTTGAATTATATTAGGAGAAAGAGTAGACCTGGGTTTCATGACAGTTCCATGATTTGTGAGAAACCTCCATAGTGGCTCTGCACTTTCCAACCTCACCAGCTGCGTATGATGAATATTTTATTTTCTACACATTTTTCTTCTTTTTCTCTATTCTTGGTAATAGCCATTCAGAAGAAGCTGAAGTAGAAAAACATGTAACTATATTTAGGCAGTTGAAGTACACCCCTGTCTCTCACTTAGTATGAAACACGGCTGAAAATGGATCATAGAACTAGGTACAAGGCCCAAAGCCACAAAAGTGCAAGAAGAAAGCATTACAAACCTGTCAAGATACAGGCACACAAGGTGGCTTCCTGAATGGGGTTCTGCCAGCTCAGAAAGCAGGGGCAAGCGTCAACAAATGTGGTTGCTTTCAATTAAAATAGTCTGCATTACAGAAGAAACAACACAGCAAAGCGACAACTTCACCAGAGGAGATATTTGCTAGCTGCTCTTTTGACAGAAGTTTGTACCCAGAATACATGAAGAACTATAAAGCACTCTGGAAAACTAATAACCCAGTCAATAATAGAGCCAGTGATCTGAATCGACACTCACTAGAAGAGCCACAAATGTCAATCATCATTGGAAAAAATGTTCACCATCCTTCGGCATGTGAGAACTACAGATAAAAACTGCATTAAGAGTTCCACCTCACCTCAATCAAGATATTTAAAAAAAATTAACAGAAGGTTGAGTTTGTGAACGATGCAAAATTACAATTGATTTGTTTTCCATACAAAAGTGAGTTAAAGAATGGCTTTTAAAGAGATAAGTTATGTGTTCTCCTTGATTGATTAAAAATGGTACTATAAATGCATATTTATGATATTCTTTTAGGTTAATAGAAATGATAAGGGTGTCTGTGCAACCTTTTCCCAAAAATTTCCTTGCACTTAACAATCAAGACCATTTTAGTGATTTGATTTTTTTTTTATTTTGTTTTGTTTTTGTACTGGGAATCGAACTCAGGGCCTTGTACTTGCCAAGAAGCTGCTCATGCCACTGAGCTTTATCCTCAGCCCCTCAGTGCTTTAAAATGTTTAATAACAGATTGTATTTATTTGGGGAGCTAATGTGGGTTAAAGATACCCTTGCTTCGATGACCATGATCTGCTCCTGAGACTAGGCTGTTAAACAACTTGGTTGCCAAGAGAGGAACTGTATTTAGCATCCACATTTCAACATTTGGAGCAAAAAATTGGTCAAAGGCAATTTCAACATGATAGTTTCATTTTTATTTGCATATTTTTTACATGTACTACTGTAAAGTGTAACAGAACATGAAACTATGGTACTGTGGTAGACAGTATATTCAGCAAAATATCCAGGACTATATAAACAAGATATACTGCAAAAAAGAAAAAAAAGTCTCTGAGGCTCTATAAATAAGATGTAGAGAGCTATCCAGATAAAAGTAACATGGTAAGGCTGAGTGGAGGGTCATAGTCTTAGCGGTCACTGAACAAGGAGCCCATTAGATAGGGCTGATTATTTTCATTTTTGTTTGCTAGTTCAACCAGTTTTCTATCAGCTCCACCAAAAACTGATTTATATGGCAACTTTTTATAAATAACACCCCTAATGCCCATTTATTTTTACATACATACCTATATAACTTTTTAATAAAATTATTTTAGCGATTTCAAGTACATAATCTCAGCTATGAATCTATAAGATATCAGTAGGAAAAAAATTAAAAACTTATGAATTAGAATTGAAGCCTAGGGCCAGCCAGATAGTGGAGTGGACTGAAGCTCCTGTATAGGCAGACTCAGGAACTGGGCATGGTGGCTTGAGTCTGAGCTTGAAGACAAGTAGGTGTCTGATCTGTGTAGTGAGGCCCTGTAGACCCTGTACTAAACACACGTTAAAAAAAAAAAAAAAAAAGGAAAGGTCCTAGAACTGAAGCCTAAAAAATCAACTTGCTAAATTTCACATAAAAGGTACACCCTATAAACACACTTAGGCCAAGTCCCAAAAGAGATAATAGCTTTCAAACACAGCTTAAGGAATATACTAACAAACAGCCCATAAACCAAATGGACTTGATATTCTTGGACACATATAAGTTATTTAATCGTTTAAACTTAGTCACATTCAAGATATTCATTTTTTGGTTGACACAGCCAGAAGGCACGGATAAAAGAGTTAACATAATTGGCATTTTTATTTAAGTAGAAAAGCATGAACTCTGGACAACTTCGCACTGACTTTACGGTTTCGCCGTTACCAAAACAATGATGAAGAGGAAGTCTTAGGCCACTGGACACAGCCCCGTCCATCAGCCTGCAGCCAGGAGAAAAACTGACTTGGTCCTGGCATGGTTCTTAAAGAAAAAGTAACAAATTTTACACAAGTGGTAAGTCCTCCGTGTGGCTAATTTATTCATTACCCACCCTAGAAAAATATTGAAGTCATGCTTTTTTTTCCTGGTGCTTCACTATAGTTTAGCAAACCCCTCCCCTACTTTCTTTTTTTGAAACCATCAGTAAGAATGCTTATTAAAATAAATTAGCTGCAAAACTTTTAAGTCTGTCTTGAAGTAAAACTAATCCACTTTTCTAGCGGAAGAAACATTGATTAAATAAAGCCAGTTCCATGCAGAGCAGATTAATTTCTTTAGCCACACTTTCCACCTTAAATGGTACTGTACCTGTATTAGCTTCAGCAGATATAATAAGTTATTAATTTATAATTGGCATTAAAATCTTTGAATGCGCCTCTTTTTTAGCTCTTATTGGTAACATCACTGATTAGAGTAGCTTCAAATGTAAGAAATGTATATCATCTTTGATGTTTAAGTCTTGTATTTGATTTATATTTAATTAACTCATTATGAATGTATTATATCAATGAGATTTATCATGAAGGAGCGTCAGATATTTGTGACTTTTGTAGGTCATGTTTAAGTCATCTTTCTGAAAAGAAAATTAGTAACATTTTAGATTTTTGACACGATGGTAAGTCTCTTATTTTTGCATTAGATATTCTTTAGTTGCTCATATAGATTGCACCAGTATTTATCCAAAATCGTGTTCTGTTTCTTATCATGTTAGAATATCAATGCTATTTGCATATGTAGCTGTTCTTAATCATTCTAAACAATAAAATGTGTTTCTTGCTTTGCAGCATTTTGATTTTCCTTATGATTTTCTTGGAGTTATAAAACAAGGTAGAAAAGGCACTATAGAATCCCAAGGGGAGGAGGTGTTCTTTACTTTGTCATCTCACCTCCATGGCATCTAACCACCTTAGATTATAAAATGCCTTAGTCACAAATGAACCCACAAGGATGGTAAGAGTCCCAGTGGGCTCTCTAGCCCTACACCCACTGCAGGGGAGGGAACGCCATCCGTGAGTAAAGAGGCTCTGTCAGCCTCACAGGAGTTCACAGGAGAAAGACCAGCCAACCCACAACACTGTGAAGAATAAGAAATCTCTGTGTTTATGCTACTGATGGGGAAGTAATTTCCTATAAAACAAAGGATATATGACAATAAAAAATATTTTTAAGAACTGTGAGAAGACCCTGTCATCACTAATATTGTAGAGTTCAGACACATTTAAAATTTTTGCTCTTCAGAATTTCTCTTCCTCTTTTCTTTCTCTTCTCTTTGGATATTAACCATCATCTGAAACTTGGATTTCACTAACCATCCCCTTAATGAATTTAATGAAAGGACCTGAACCACGATTCTTTCTCTTTTGAGTAGAGGTACAAAGCATTTGTTGCATTTCCATTGGTATAAAAATCCAAGCAACTGAGTCATGGGACTCTGTGCCTCTGTATACTTTCCTCATTTTCCCTCCTCGCAACCTACAAGCCAATTTCTGTTCATTACAGTTATCCAACCTCTGGCATTTTGCTATAGATTACAAAGCCAACACAGAGAACAAGAAATGTTGAAGTACCAACCGATAATCTGCAAGGAATTTGCCCTAAAAATATACTATCAAATATTTCTGACTTTTCTAGTAAATCCTAATTAGCTTAACTGTAGTGTTCATGGTACAAACTTGATAAATTCTATTTGCCTTCATCCATCTATAGCTGATTTGTTAAATGAATTATTGTGATACAACCATTTAGAAAAAAGTACAAAGGGTTTTATGTTTTTCAATACCTTGGGTAGAAATTTATAAAATCTCTTTGATTTCTTGATTTACTATTACAATAATTTACAGAGAGTTGTTTATTGGAAAACAAAATGACAGTGTGAAAACTGATGGCTAGATATTGAATTATTAAATATTTATTATTCTTCATTAGTCTAAATAACCATGTATATGTGAACAAAATTTGGGTCTATGCTTCAGATTTGTTTATCAGGAGGGGAAGATAGTGATAGGAACAAAGGAACATCATTGAAGCAGTTTTAATGCAATTATCTGATTACTCATTATATATATTTTCCCAGAAAGAAATCAAGATGTTACATTCACTTAATTGTATAATTACCAAGCAAGTGCTTGAGTAATGGTTAAGATTTCTTTGCATTTTTACATCATCACGGACGGGGTGGCGACTCCACTCTCCTTCATCCGCATTTGGAACACTGGTTAGGGAAGTGTTCAAAACCAAAGGGTCTCAAGCAACACTGAGAAACGATCACTGTCTGTGCTTGCTGTCTCTGTCAGAAGCTGATTTAGTTTCCTTCTGTTCGTCATGTCTTCTATATTGGACAGACTAGGACAGTTTCAGAAAGGATTTGGTGGGGTCGAGGTATAGCTCAGTGGTTCAGAGCCTGGCTGGCAAGCTCAGGGTGCTGAGTTTGATTGCTATAAAAATTTTTGGCTTATACTTGAGTATTGGAAGTGAGTATGCTTAGATTTAAGGGCGAATATACAACACAACTGATTCCAAGTCATCCTATTCTTATTGGAACGTTCCCTTTGTGAGCCAGCTATGCTGCAGTTTTGACATATATCTTAACAGTGATGAACTTCCCACCTCCTAGTACTAAGGATTATTTGCACTGATTTATTCAGAAGTTTTCTACACGTTTTTAAGGAACCTGGAACTAATGCACCACAGATTCCATTCAACTGTTTCCTAAATTCTTAAGTCACATATTGATGGGAATAGAAATAATTTAAATACAGAGATGTATGACTTCTAATTTACTTTATAAAAACAAGCAACCAGTTTAGATTGTGTACTCAAGATAAATAAAAGTGGAATAAATAATGAGAAATGATTAACACAAAAGTCAGGATAGTAGAAATGTAATCAGGAACAGAGGAGAATACTAAAAAGCTACTAATTCTCTAAATTTTTATCTTAATGGTGAGAATGAAAGTGTATTATTATTAGGTAAGCAGTACATGTCAGTGGTATATACCTTTGTCTTTGTATTAAAATAGAAGAATTGCTCCTGATCATGAAAATGCTTATTTATTGAAGATTATGCCTAAGAATTATATTATTAATAAGCTAGGATATGCTTTCTTAAATAATTAAAACATTAATGAAAATTTTAGGTTGTTAATACTGTGATCTGAATTTTATGATTAAGAACATAATAGATTTCTCCCTCATTTTCTGTCCTTCTGAAGGTAGTAATAATTTTATTTTAAGAATTTATAGTTCAAAAGGCTTACAATATAACTGAACTACACAAAGACTGCCTGGTAAGTGCAAGGTCATGAGTTTTCTTCCTGGTTAAAAAATATATGATGATTAGTCAATTATTTTCAGAAAAAAAAAGATTGTGTATACTAAATAAATGCCAGCTTAGATAGCAGTGCTACCATTCAGAACTATTTTTCCGTTAGGAAACAGTAAATAAAGGCAATCAAGATTATTTTATATTTTTAGTTTCATGTAAAATTTCAAATGTAGAACATATTTAAGGGGCCATGGAGATAGCTCCCTGGCACAAGTGTCTGCCTGGCAAGTACAAGGTCTTGAGTTCAAACTCTGGTCCCCCCCCCAAAAAAAAAAATATTTAAATTTACAAAAACTTCTCCAAAGGTAGTACAACGGTATAGTTATATCCAGTATTCCTAATCACTAACATTTCACTGTGCCCTGAAACATTACTTATAGCTCATTGACACATACTGCCACATTAGTATAAAGTGGTACTTTATAAGGCAGGCAATTTTCTTATTACTCTATTTTAAGTCTATTGCTTTTAAAACTTAGATTTTTGCTATTGTGATTACCCAGGATGTAAGGGCTTGTGGCGGTGGTTATGCCACAGGAGCCCTCCCTCATCGTTGGGTTGGCACGCAGGAGAAAGAGGCTCTGCAGGGTATATGGCTTTCCTGCCCTCTCCTTTGCGCCACCTGAGGGCAGTGTCCCCACCACTTTGAAGATGCAGCCTCTGCTCACGCCGATTTGGAAGCAAAGAGCAGCACTGCCCAGGCACCTGAGCCTCCAGCAATTAGACCTTGGACTTCTCAGAGACTGAGAACTGTAATAAATAAACGAGAGTTTCTCAAACTTCTTTTTTTTTTTTTTTTTAATTTATCATCCTTGTTTTGAAGTAGACACCGTGCAGAATTGCCTTCTATTAGGATTTGTCTGACAGCTGTTCCATGAGTCCGTTCTTCTTTGGAGTTCATAAAATGACAGTCAACATGCAGACACACTAAAAATATGACATATAATTATGTTCAAGTTTTGTGCATAATTGTATATGACAAAAAATGAATTTCACGATGAGACTTGAGTCTTGAACTCAAAATATCTCACTTTGTATTGCAAATGTTTCAGTATCTGAAAAAAAAAAAAAAAAAAAAAAAAACAGATCTGAAGGACTTATACTTCCAAACATTTTGGGTATGGGATCCATGACAGATGTACCCGGATGAAAGAAGTTCGCATGATAAAACAGGCCTTTGCTCTTCTGGAAAGGGAAATGATAGCCAGTCAAGCTTCTGTAGCTCTATTCTTGGGAGAAATATACACATTTTCCTCTGGTTCTTCAAGGAAATAGTAAGACGAACACTACAGCAAACTGTAGTCATTACTAAAGAAACTGATAATCTGGTGTTGAATTTAATCATGCATATTTTAACTATAATGGCTGTTCTGTGCACCAACTTATTTTATCTTTATTAAATATATTTTAGACCATATTCTTGCAGCAACTCTGGTATCAACGGTATTTATGTTTCCATCAGGAATATATCCTAACAATGATCATATTAAAATTCTCCCCTTTTACATTTGAAAAACAAGAAACTAAATAATTTCTGTAAGGCCATATACTGACCACGGGCAGCCTAAGGACAGAAGTTTGCTCTTTTGAAGACTGAATAGAGAGGAATTTATTTTTTCAAACTTACTTGAATTTTTTAGAAAGGCAAACGAATACTAGTACTTTGTGAGTTGTACAATGATTTAAGAATAGAATATCTTGCAATACTTTCTTATTAAATATACTGTGGACAAAGCCAGCATCCATGTGTTAAACATTGACACATTAAAATCATTACTAAATAAAATACGTTCTCTACCTGTACCCAGTCAAATCTATCCTCCTAAGAAGAAGTAGAAAAGTGTGAAACTAGAATTATAGTGTGACTCCTGAGAGTTCTTGTACAGAGCAGAGTCTAGGCTATGTCAGTCCCTGGATGTTGCTCCCAATTATTAACCTTGCTACAAACAATTTCGCAAACCTCCTCCATACAACTTCTATGCCACATAACCATATTTCATGACAGAATGGGTGTGAAAGACTCAAATCACATTTCTGAACCCCAGAGATATCTGAAGGTCCCTGAGGAGAAAGATTATGTTCATTCATGAGTAAGATACTTGCTGTCACATTTGTGTTTAGATGTCACCCAAAAGTTTCACGAAGCCATTGGGCAGCTTCTAGAGTTTGTGATTAATTCATAATCCGATGCGGAGATTATGTGCATGAGTGCTACGCCCACCATGGAGTGGGTAGTCTGCATTACACTGTAAGGAGGAGAAAGAGACTTGGTAGAGGTCACTGCTGCTGCCCTGCCCTTTTCTCTTTGCTGTTTTCTGCTGCCATGAAAGGCTACCCTCTTCCTTAGGTCTCTCTTCCTTGGAGCTAGCCAAATATGGACCAAAACCTCCACTAACTGTGAGCTAAATAAATCTTTCCTTCCTTAACTTTGGGAGTCGGGTATTTTGTGCCAACAACAAAAGTAACTAAAACACTGACAGTGTGATCAGAAGCCAAGAAAAAGGGCCAACTGCAGGCACTGCCCTCAGTGGCATTGACTGCTAAATGCTCAGAGAAAGGCATACAACAAGCCTGCACTGGAACCCCCCAAATCCCAAGTTCATTGTAGAAATCTCTCTCAAATGACATAGAAATTGCTGAGTATGGAAGGGAACTGTCAAGTGCATCACTACATAAAATAATAATAATAATAATAATAATAATAATAATAATAATAATAATAAAAACATGCATACCAGAAGCAAGTGTATCTTTGCATACTAGCACATTATTCTGAAAAGAAAGTAATTTTAAGAACTGTAGTGTTGAATTTCTAGGACTGTGCAGCATCCATAGGACTGGCAAGGGTCAGGCAACATGTATGTGCCTCAGAGGTCAATAACTTCCTTAGAGTGAGTGAGACCCTAGGTTTAATCTTCCGGGCAAAACAAAAATTCAAATAAACATACAAACAGCAACAATAAATACACGAGGCCAGTGTGGCGTTACATGTATAATCCTAGCTACCTAGAAAAGTAAAACAGGAAAATAGTTTGAATCTGGAAAATTAATGCTAGCCTGAGGAGCAAAACCAGACAATGTCTCCTAAAAAATAGATAGACAAGGTTGGGGAGATAGCTCAGCAGTCTAAGCATGTACCTGGCAAGTTCAAGGACCAGGGTTTGATTCCTGGTACCCAGCCCACTACTCAGGCCACAGGAACTGGGTGTGGTGGTGCATGCCTGTAATTGCAACACTGCAGAGACTGAGAGAGGAAGATCACTGCAAGCCTGAGCTGCGTAACGATACCCTATCACAAATTAAGGAATAAATAAAAAGCTTTTAAATATTGAAAATAATGCCAGGTGTGGTGGTGCATGCCTGTAATCCCAGCACTTGGGAGGCTGAGGCAGGAGGATCAGTGTGAGTTCAAGACCAGCCTGGGCTACAAAACTGAGCTCAAGGCCAGCCTGAACTGCACAGCCAAACCTTATCTCAAAAAAAAATAAATAAATAAATAAATAAATAAATAAAAATAAAAAAGAATAAATAAGTAAATAATACAAAAATAGAGTAGTTATCACTAAAACTTTTATCTCTATCTGTAAGGTGCAGGATCGATTTAAAAATGTCTCCCAGCATGGTGGCAAACTCTTATGTGTCCACGTAGCTAACCTAGAATGTCAAGTTGTTCCCCAAAAGACTGATGTGATATTGCTGGGAAAGTGTTTTGTAGATGTGGTGAACAGTTACTTAAAAAAAAAAAAAAAATACTCCTAGGCCAGGTGTGGTGATGCATACCTGTAACTCCAGTACTCTGGAGGCTGAGGCAGGAGGATTTCTGAGTGTTCAAAGCCAGCCTGGGCTACAAAGCAAGTCTCAAGCCAGCCTGAAACCCTGGCTCAAAAAGACAGAAAGGGAAAGAAAAGAATAGAAAAGTCATCTTGACAGTGTTGCTAAACATTTATCAGTCGACAGCCTCAAGAAAAAAAAAAAAAATCTGCGTTTCCTAGACAGGAAATTTGCCACTGGGATAACGGCATGAATTTGTGCCTGAACTTTCAGAGCAGGGAGGAATCCTACAAATATTCATCTTAAAATTGCAACACTAAGACCTACTTGTGGGCAAAGCTGCCTATTCCATCCTACAAATTTCAAAATTTCCAAACTCTGGTTTTCTTGCTTATGTCTTTCCTAGGATTTGGAATAGAAATAGTACAGCCATTGTTCTTCTAAAAGCAAATAGAATCATTTTTATGTAGCACATGTCTTTAGCATTAAACTCAGAAATTTCTCCATCTACCATTTCCTTTATTCCTAACAGTCTGACCCAGATCTTGCTATGGCTACACCAACATGCTTCTAACAGGGCAAATGTACTGTATCAGCACCTAAAGAACTAGTGGAAAGCTTGAGAAATTAAGGCATAAGAGGAAACAAATAAGTAGGACAAATGACACAAAGACGTGTAATATGCAAAACATTTAGTAATGAGCATCAGTATTTGAACTCAAATTCATAATGCTTTGATATGCCTTTGTGTTAATATTGATAGAAATTTCAAATACTTGACTGCTCTTTTCAAAAAAAGATGCCAGAAAAGAGAACTAACTTCAGTTTGTAGTTGCTACAGATGAGACATTTCATAAAGCTAAAAAAAAAAGTATCTCTATAAAATTGATGAAATTAAATTAATAGGTTCTGGTTATTTAAATCCATCACACATGACATGAGAATCATCATAAGTTTGAGAATGGTGGCTTTCAGACAGATTCACGAGTGACATATCAATTGAGAAATATTAAGCATTAGGTAGTTGATAACATTGGCTGGTTTCCCCAGTTGCCCGAATCCAACTTGGAAAATTCATTTTTTCAAACAAATACACAATTTTGTACCAACTTGAGGAAGAAATACTCCATAAAATACTCCATAAAAATTTGTTATACATATTATTCCTTCTATTTAAGTTCTCTTGGGGGCTTGCCAGGTAGCTCCGTTGGTTAAAGCTCATGATTTAGCAAAGTCTCTCAGGCACCGGGGACCGCTGTTTGATCCTCACCCCGACATCAAGCATAAGACCTGCCTTTAAGGCAGCCTCAGCCAGCAAAAAAAAAAAAAGTATAAATAAATAAATAAATAAATAAATTCTCTTGTGCATTATCTAATAGACAGTGGCCAAGCAGTGTTGGCTCCCAGGTCTATTTATGGTTTGAATTAAGATTTAAAAAATATAGATGAAAAGAAATGATTAATAGCTCATTCAGATAGCAATATTTAAGGTAGACCAGTGTACCCAGCTGAGGGCAAATTATTCTAGTAGACATTAGCATCATATTCAGAGACCTCAGATAGCAGGGTCCCAATAAACTTTGTCTCCTCCAAATATAATATACAGGAGATTTTTATGAGAGAGAGAGAGAGAGAGAGAGAGAGAGAGAGAGAGAGAGAGAGAGAGAGAGAGATTTTGCATGATCTAGGCTACAAGGTTTCTATTTTACTGTCTAAATAATTTGATAAGAGGTGACACTGTTTTCTAACATGAACATAAATATCACATACAATAACAACAGCCTTGAATGTTCAAAGACAGAAGAAAGAATGCAATTTGGAAGCTATCACAGTCATTTCACATCAGAAAAGGAAGAATCTTCTGGCTATATTAAACACCAGCACCACCTGAATTTGATGATATTTTGGATACAGATCATCATGACAGAGAGAGAGAGAGTGAAAGAATGACTCTAAGATTTTTTCTTCAGCACTTGGAAATCAGGTACCATTAACAGTACAGAAAATGGCTTCACCACTTAATGATAATCAGGACCTCAAATCAAGAAGGTTGTTATAAGTCAACATCTGTGGGAGGAGTAGACTTTAGCTTCTCATCTTGGCAGCATAATTAACATTTTATTAGACTGAGGTTTTAATGCCAGGTATTTAAGAGTGAACAAAACATGTGGGATTTATTTTTGGGCGTTGGACAAAGGCATTGCAAAGCTAAGATATATGAGAAATGAATGAGGGCTCTGAGGCACATGTTCACCTAAAATTTCTGCCTGAGAATGCTCTGTGAATTCTGGGCTAGAGAGGCCCCAGTCTTGGTGAACTATGAAGGCTGAGTGAAGATCTGAAGAACTCACAAAAATTTGTCCAAAAGGTTATTTGGGAGTAAGGACATGGATTACCGGCAGCCCTGAAAACATGCAAAGGTATTGTTAGTGTGTGTGTGTGTGTGTGTGTGTGTGTGTGTGTGTGTGTGTGTGTGTGTGTTTGCCTGAATGATAGGCTGCATGTGCACGTAATATTTCCATTCATGACAGACACCAACTGCTGGATAGCAAAACCATGAGCAGAAATACAAGGATCACGACACACTGAACGCTGATGGAACTCTTGCCTTGAACATGAAAATTAGATCTTGTTAGGCAGGGAGCCCTCATGTGAGATTCCAATCTATGATGCCACTGAAGTGAATAAATAGATTGCCCTTGATAAAAGCACAGAACTAAATAAGAAAGAAAAAACAGTAACTGCTTCAATGAACAGTAAGATTCCATTTGACTCAAGAAATTTCTTGACAACAAAAATTGAAATTTTCTAAAAAGTAATATAACCTAGCTATCATACAAAGCATAATCAACAATGTCAAGAATAAAATATTTGAAGTCAAGTTGGAAAATGATATATTATAAATCTTAACAGTCACTAAAGGTAGAGTTGATGTGGTGCTCCATTTTAGCAGTGACAGACATGAACTGTAAAATTAACACTTTAAAAGAAAATAATGAATGTAATCAATGAATGAGTAGGAAATAGCAAGAACAAATTATAGCTATATTTGAAATTATAAATCTAGAAAACATATGTATTCCATTAAATATGTAATAGAACTTGGCATGGAAGATTCTTCTCTGCCATGCATGGGCCATGAGTTTGACCATCAGCATGAAAAACAAAGGAAAAAAGAAATTGCTAGAAAGGACTATTGGAAAATCAGAAACTACAATTAAAGAATTTGTGAACTTGATGATCAGTAAATATTTTATTTATTTGTTTGTTTGTTTGTTTGTTTGTTTTGCAAGACTGGCGTTCGAACTGATTACCTTACACTTGCCAGGCAGGCACTTGTGCCATGGAGCTATCTCCCCAGCTCCAATAAACATTTTAATATATATAAAGAGAAATATTAGGAAATTGAGTATGAGGCTAATATTTTGTGTTACAAATAAATCAGTTCAATACACATGTAACTAAAATCTATGATGGAGAAAGTATAAAAAGTAGACCAAAAAAACCCAAAAGCATTATGCTTTTAAAAATCCTTAATGGCAGATCCTAGAATGCTGGCATGTCTTAGATATGTTGCATGTAATAAAGTCTCCATAAATATATCAACATGAGAACAGAGTAAATATACAGGGCAGCCACATAAATTTTGAAAGAGTACATGTAAATGAACAAAAGTAAAAAATAAAAATCTATCCAACTTCTCACAAGAAAAATGGCTAAGAAAACTTTCTTAAAGTGATAAAAATGTTTACATTAGTCATCTCAGAATTTTGCATTCAGCAAAAATAAAGTTTATTTGAAAAAATAAATATATGAATATATGGAAAGATAAATATGTTAAGAGCAGAAAGCACTAAAAATAATAAGTAGCATTATAAGAAGTGAATTACATGAACCTGTGAAATGAAAGATAATAATGTATGTGGAATGGCATATACATCCATATTATATAACTATAAAAAGGTAAAAATAAAATAAAATGAAATTTAGTGAAATGAGACTCTTGCTAGCTATTAAGCTTGTATGCACCATGGTTCAATATTAAACATACATAGACCAAGACATCGCTAAAGATACCAACATATATATTTTTAACAATTTATAAACTACATATGTAGATAGACCTGCAAATTTATACCCATCTATAAAAGAACAACTAAAGTAAACAGAAAAATTAAATGAAATACTAAAAAAAATTTACAAAGAAAACCTGAAAATGTGCTTAAGAATGTGGTGGTTATTATGTTATTATTTTTATGCTATGCTAGTTTTAAATGTTATTTATTTATTTATTTATTTATTTATTTATTTATTTATCTATTGATTGCAGTACTGGGGTCTCAACTCAGGACCCTGCACTTGATAAGCAGGTGCTTACTCTACTGAGCTATCTTCCTGGCCCTAGGAACATACTGTTTGATTTCTAATATTTTGAAAACTTTACTTCTCATTTTTCACTGCTGAGAAATAAAGCTTTTACAGTATTTACCCACAGTGGGCCAGAGCTCTGTCACAATAAACTTCACGTTGAGCCCTATTTCTCTGATTTCTTTCTTCCTGGTCATAGTCAGAAAAAGATGATTTGAACTCCATGTATCTTTTTAAGTATGTATTGAGACTTTCTTTTGGCCTAATGTATCACCTTTGGTAGAAAATATCTTATAGGCACCAGTCAACAATGTTGTCTTTGAGCATACTATTGTAATATGTCAGATAGGTTTGTTGGGTTTACTGATTTACTGAAAGCCCTGTAATTCCCTACTTTTCATCTGTTGTGGAGAGGGACATATTGACATCTCCAACTATGTCTTTGTAGAACTATCTTCCTTTTTTATTTTATTTTGTCTTTTTTGGGACAGGGTCTCGCTATGCAGTTCAGGCTGGCCTTCAGCTCACACTTTTGTAGCCCAGGGTGGGGTACTAGTGATCATTTTAATGAAATACTAATAGCTATTTATCTGTCCTTAGATAGAACTCTTTCATTTCTCTGAAACCCATTTATGCTTGGACACAGTTTGGTCTGCTCTCTATGCTGGCCTTCTAGAGCCCGCTGATATGACGCTTGTGCCTCTAAGGTAAGGAGAAGCGAGGTCAATTTGGGTGTCATTGTTTCTCAATTAGCCAAGCTATAGAAGTGAACTTATCTCCCTTGGATTTGGCCACTCAAGTTCATACAGATTCAGGACGCACAGCATGTCTTGGAATTTATTCATGGCTGGAATCAAAGGGAACGTAAAATGAAAAAATAAATCTTTTTTCAAGTCGAATGACTGTGGCCTTTACACCAACTGCCAATCCCATGACAGTTAAAAAAGGATAAGAATGTTTTCTACTGAGTGTGTTTCTCTCCCGCAACCAGACCCAGCTCTGATGCGCTACAGGCTGGGCTATTTATCATACGATTGATGGAGTTTGATTCCTCCACTCTGCTCCTACCGAGGATTACAAACACTTTGCTAAACAGTTTTTCTGCTGACAAAAGTTTATTTTTAACCTAGCGAGACTCTTAAACAAAATGACTCCTTGGAATATTTTATATGCTAAAGCTGATTTGAACCTACACAAGCAAACAAAGCAATAATGCTTAAATAGATGAAATGTGCAATTTCTCTATAATAGCATTTAACTAGACTGTGCAATCTATTCCTTTATCACTGATGACTTTATCTGTAAAAAGTCTCCCACTGTGAAAAGCTTGCCCATGAACACCCAATAATCATGTAAATGATTGTCAGCTAAGCAGAGAAGCTGGTTTTCACCTAGATCTGGAAATAATTGGAGAAAGTTCACTCAGGTGTTTCACTTGTAAGACGTTTACTAAGATGGACATCTGAGATCTGCCCAGAAGCTGCAGTGTGTACATTTCTAAGTACTATCACTCAAAGAGGCTGTGTGGGGTTCAAAGGGAATACTCCAGATGAATTACAAACCTATGTGATTTCATGACCAGTGGGACAAATTACATAGTCTACATGGTATCACTAGTAGTTTGAGTAAGGCGGCTTACACCGCACTAATAGCACAATGTTAATCTACAATTTTCATTTCTTCTATGGCAATGTTTTTGTGTGTTGTCTTGATCTTTAACGTATTGGCTATTTCATTATATTGATAGTCCATGAAATCAGTGCCATCTTCTTTAAATTATATTTGAAAGAATGATATTTTTCTAAATCAACCATTTGCAATATTTTGCTATGGTATGTATGGAAATATTTAATCTCAGGGACTTGAAAATTCAGAGTACCTCTATTGCCACTGAGACAAACTGCTCTCTTCACATATGGCATTCTGCTTCTTGGTGTCTGTCTTTTGAACTTAATAATCAACCCTAGAATGTTTACTGTAACTCTTCCTTCTGCTTTTTTCTATGAACTATGTAACTGTGGACACTATGTCCATATTTCAGAATAAATATTTTTGTTAGTGCTCTTGATAGACCAAACATATTTTGAAGATGGGTTTTACCTATTTTTTTTAATAAATGTGTTTGACTATGTAACTTTTTCTTAATCCGTTACTTTTTCTACAGGTAATATTTTTTGGAATTTAGTTTCTGTAATTTGTTGAGTTCGAGTGGATTTTAGCACAAGAGAGAGGATGATCACACCAAAACCTTATTATAGTTACACTGCAAGTCCAGAAGTGAAACTTAAATCTTAACAAGACTGTAATGACTGAACATTCTGGAGCAGGGCTATGCAGATGTTTCAGTCACTCACCTATGTGCCTAGCTGAGCCCACCTGACCAAGTAAAGCTAATTACATAATCATTTCAAGTGCTGATCATCTCTACATAAGCTGGCCCATGAAGACTACTCTATCTCTACTGATGTCTCCTTAGCTTAGCAGTCTATAATAAAGAAACTTCGAAAAAAAAAATCCAAAAGAAATTACTAATGTATAGCATGAAGTAAATTTATGTTTTTAAGGAAATAAGAAAAATAACTGCAGAGTAATGGACAATGGCTCCAAATATTACCTTGCAGGTTTGGCAAATATTACATCATATGTATGTCACTTTTGATGATTAAATTATATGGTTGTTCAATCTATTTTTCTCTTCATTTTGTTTTGTCTTTTTTCATTTTTATTGCACAAAGTTCTGGTGAAAATTTCAGCATTCTATTCCATAAGGAAATACTATTTCTAGTAGTAAGATTTTCATTAGTAATACACTTATTGCCTAATCAATAGTGTAATTTTACAAGATGTTTTCCATCAAGCATAGGTCCTTTGTATAAAATAGAAGGAATATACTTAGAGTCAAAGAAAGTGGAATTAAAGAGGCAAACCACACATTTTCTACCTGGATCATTTAGCACTACCCTGAGAGCTAAGTGAGATAATTATATATATATATATATATATATATATATATATATATATATATATATACAGTTTCTGCTATTGGCAGTGATTGGTAGTCAAAAAATAATTATTATGGTGTAAATATTTTCCTTATTAGAGAATATCCTATGTGGTTGACACTGAACTCACCTATCAGTGCTGTACTTCCATAAGTGTTCAGGATATGTTAAAATGTCTTCCATGTGGACTGGGAGATAGTTCAAGTAGAATAAGTGCTTGCCTGGCAAGCACAAGGTCCTGAGTTCAATCCGTGATACCACACACACACACACACACACACACACACACACACACCTTGCTCCATGTGCTTAAAATGATATATTCCAGATCCCAGTGAGAAGCCAAAGAATGATGGTTTATGTTATATTATACTGAGTTATTAGTCCTCTAAAGTCTGGGTCTACTACAATCACTCACCTCCCCACCTGTCAATTAACCAAATATAAACAGAATGTTACTGTGATTAATGTCACTAAAAAATCTATAAAGTCTTTATTTTTGTATTATTCTTAATATATTCATTTGCTAGACTAAAAACCACGAATTATTTTATTACTGAGTAATACTTTACATTAAAAAGTGCTTAATTGTTTATAGTGCATTTATTTCATTTTTTTACCACTGAGGTAACTATTTTCTGCATTTTGTCTAAGAAGAGACAGCTGTCCATGTATTAGTAATTGCATATCAATTTCTCTAACAGTATTATAGTAATTCTTTTGTATTTTAGGGAAGTGTCTACAGGGTGTTCAGTGTATCACTACCAGGTCAGACTCTGAGTGATCCACCTGTTTACAGATTCCCAGGAGCCGGTGTCATAGGCAGGTGCTTCCACACCCAGTGTCAATCAATTGCTGTCTCAGCATGCCCCAGCGACGAGGCAGCACACCAGGCCCAGAAACTAACCATGATTTATGCTGCATTTATATATAAGAAATAGTTATAGGTAGAATAATAATAAACTCCATTTCTAGTGGAGTTTACAATATTATAAGAAACATAAAATAATTTATTAAATGGAAGTTAACTAGGTATGACATAGAGCATTTTTATGGCTAAGACACATCATGAGGTACCCGCTGTTGTATGCAAGAAATTCTTTATGGCTGCTCTTCATGACAGTAAACTAATGTTTGAAGCATAACCTTAAACAGATGGTTAATAAGGTAAAGACAGATCAGAGATGGACCTATGTAGGAGTGAAAACATTATGCCATCTAAAATTGCCCCTCATCCACCTGTAGCACTCTGGCTTTGTGGCTTGATCAGTAGAACTTGACTAGAAAGGAAATTTAATGAACTTAAAAAAGTGAAAGTAATTTTAAATACATTCAACTTTTACAAAAGACTTTTTTTTCTTATGGAAAACTCAGAATACATAACTAATACTTCAAGATTCTCCTAGAGGAGTCTACATGCTATACAAATATGTGGAACTCAGTAAAATATTTGGAATATTGTTTGAACATGCATATTGAAAAAGATAGGATGAGTATCTAAATTTACTGATTTGAATATTTCACCAAAAATCATAAAACTAAGCCTTTGAAAATCAAGTATGTGCATAAAAATCTAAATATTTTAAGAACATTTGAACATTATTCACTTTTGTATGGTCAGGTTAGAAAGGCAAGCTCTGCATTGTACATGGTAATACAATTTCTTGCATTTTTTAGTGTTGTACTTCTAGGGGAAGATTTAGTTGAATACTATTTTTATTATAAAATATAGTTTTCACATTTCTGAATAATTCCTGATTAATATACATTTACATATCTTAGACAAATTTGAATGTTACATTCACCTAAAATTGAATTCTGCTGAAAGTAATACAAAAAATGCCCCTCAGCCTGGTAAACTATACTTCTGGTAAGTGTAGTTTCTGAAGCCAAATGACTACAATCCAAAAGTAACAGAGATAATATATATCTTGCTGCTTCCTTTCCATCATTATAAAAAAACAATTTTAAGTCTGTAATTATGCTGACTCCAAATATAAATATGTATGGAATGCAGGAGTCGCTCAGTGCAGCTCAGAGTGGCTTGCTCTAGCTTGGTGTAGCTTGGTCTCACTCGGCACCAGCGTGTGTTCCATGCACGTGCAGTGCTTTACATTTGATCTCCAGTATCAGTGTTTCACTGTCAAAGATTTTGATTATTCCTTCCCATGTCACTTCGTAGATTAAATTTATGTTCCATAGCTCAACTAACTTGTATGCAAACTCACTGCAAATTTCCCTTGACTCTATCTTTATCTTAACTATTGGGCTACACAACCTTGGAAAAGTTACTTATACTAGTTTAGTTGATGATAGCTGGAAAACACACACTCATACTCCCAACACACAATCCAGAATATGTCACTTTTTTGGAATGTGAAACAATTACAACTGTTCTTACAAAAGTTCTCCAGTAAATTGATGTCTTACTCTTTAGGGTGATTAATTTATTAACTTCTTCTTTCTTAAATCTTCATCCATTCCCTCAATCCTTTGCCTCATGTGATTTAATTTGGATTGTACTTTATCCCGGAAGATGAAAAAGGATCAGTACAGGAATTTGAAGTTTCTCACTGCAGAAAGTATGCACTGTCCTGCATGAATGTGCCTGAGCATTCTGAAAGTTTCTCGAGACATTGTAGGCTACCTGCCCTTATTCTTCACAAGGTCAAAATCTTGTGTATATATTTTCCTCTGTCCTCTAATTTCTTTAAGGACATTATTCCAGCTAGGCTTTCTTTCACTTACTTATCCCTGCATTTCTATGAATTTCTTTTTTCCTGTGAATTCTCTGATCAGTAAGTGGAGAGAGAAATGAAATCAGTGAAGATAGTATTATGCAAATATTTTATTGAAGTAAAATACGTGTAGATATCACAAATCACCCATAGTAAATACAGATTTTCACTGTCTCTTCATAAAGTAAGCACCATGGTAATCTCATCGTGGAGTTCAGAACTAGAAGCTGAGCCAACACATCTCAGGACACCTTCTGCCTATCCTTGAGTTCATCACCCACCGGTGTTAACACCACCATGGTTACTTTTCCTATGTTTCCTTCATTCAATATTTAATGACAAAATAAAGCACACATTTTTATACCTGGATTCCTTTGCTCAGTATCACTGTGATAGTCTTCCTTATTACTGTATGTAGTTACAACTGGCTTGCTCTCATTACCATACAAAATTCCATACTATAAATATGTGAAAACTTAATTATTTTTCTTAACTTGGAAGAATATGAACTTTTTTAGCCTAGGAAATTATAATTAATGTTAAGAATAATCATGCATATAACTTTTGGCAAAAAGTCAACTATACATACATTTTAGAAACATCAGTGTAGTACTATGCAAAAGGAAAGAATTTAATCATATATGATGGTCTGGAAGGCAGTGTGTAAATTTAGTGGATTCAAGTTCCATAACTATACTTCAGCCTCATAAATTATTATATATTTGCCTGTGGGTTTTTCGTTGTTCAAAACCATAGACTCCTGTGTCTATGGTGAACTCAAATTTTCTGTTGCACTTACAGGTAATAAGTTAACCTATCCAAAGTCACAGGTTATTTCCTTCTCTAGATTTGTTCCTCTTCTCCTGTGTTCTGTTTTAAGTACTGGGAATACCATATTTAAAATAGTTTTAGTTAGAGATCTTTGAATTATCTTCACTCCCCTGTTTTGTTTTGTTTTGTTTTTGTTTGTTCGTTTCTCTGAGCAGAATATATTTATTAGGGGAAAGAAAGCTCCTGTCCAAGAGAGAAATAGGATGGGGATCCTCAGCAGTTTCTTGTTTGAGATTTTAACACTATATTTACATCCAAATATTTAGAATTTGACTACAACCCAGTGGCTCTAATGCTCATTAAATGAAAAAAATTAAAGTCTTCCAACCAATGTGTACCAAGTCATCCTCCCTGCTAAATTTCATTCTTGTTGTCCAGCTCCCTCTGGCTTCTGCCCCAGTGTTCCCATTCAGTTCTATCACAGGCACCAAAGGAAACTCTTAGACCAGGTAACGCAAGTGCCCCACCCTGCTAAGAACCCTCCATGGTTTACCAATCCCATGCCAATGAGAAGTCCTCATAGTGAATGAACCCAAGGACAGAGATCCTCTCCTACACATCTTGTCCCCTTCTTATTTCTGACTGTTCTGTCCTCTGTCCTTCTGTGTCTTTCCTGTGCCCTTAGATTTCTTCACCAATCCCTCACTCACGACCAGCCCAGCTTCCATGCAGGATATTTGCATTTGCTATTCAGCTTCTTGAAATTTTCCTTCCCCTAAATGTTTGCATAATGGTTTTCTTCAATCCTTTGGGAATTAAGTTTAACATATTCTCTTTTGAATGGATTTTTCTGGCTACTTTGTTAATTTTTTCCATAACCAATACTTCCTTTCCCCATAATTTATTTTCCTTTTCAATAACCTTGATTTGTAAAAATTATTTTTTTCTAGTAAGCAGTATGCTCTGTAGATGTCAATAATTTTGCCTTTCCAGTTTATATTAAATGTGGTCAGCTTAATCTTGCACTAGAGATTAAAACAGAAGTTATCATTTACTATTGAGTTAACATAAATTATTGAATGAAAAATTATCTTAATGTATTTTAAAAACATTTTTCATTTTAAGCTCAAATTCTTCTTTTATTGTATAGTAAAGCAAAAATGCAACAAAACACATTTTGTAATTTATCGTAAATTAATTGAACAGGACAAATATGAAGTTGTTTTAGTTGGCATTCCTCAGAAAATAAAACATATGTAAGTAAGTATCCTTCCAGAGGAAGTTTACATGATAATGGACACCAGAAGGAAAGTAAGTTAAGCTCATCATCCACTTTAAGTTCTTATTATACCATATTCCAAGAAATTATTAACTATATACAGATGAGCTATTTTATTTATTTATTTATTTATTTATTTATTTATTTATTTATTTATTTATTTATTTATTGCAGGACCAGAGTTCAAACTCACATCCTCGCACTGGTGGCCAGGCAGGCACTTGTGCCACAGAGCTATTTTTCCAGCCCCTTACGTTATTTTTTCAAAGGTTCTATCACACTCCTATTGTATCTTACACATATGTGATATTGCTGACAAGATGAATCTATATGTCCCCATTTCACAAATCATGTAAGTAACTCATGTATTCCTCAACTGGTGTAATTTCAATGAGTTTCGAAGTGGATTGTGGATTATGTACCTTCACACATACATACATAAAGGACTTCAAAATCCTCCTAAGGGAAATCAGGAGTAGCAGGCTGAAAACCACATTTTTCAGTTTTGTAAAACTATGAATTTCACAATTAGAAAGTAACAAGATATTTTCACATTCCACTATGAAGATGACTTTGTATGTTCTATTTAGCAAGCAACATGCTTAGGAAAGTTGTAGAGCAACTACTTAAAATCTGAACAATCTCTGGCGTGCATGTTTTCATGCAATATGTGCATGAAAACAGTAAAGGATAATTGCAACATCATAGTAAAATGAATACAACCATTTCTATATTATATGTTCAAAGTTGGATTATACTTACTCCTTAAGACTATTTCTCAAATAATATTGAAAACTAGAATTAGTATGGTTCTAAAATTATTGATTTTATTTAACATGTTTAGAATGGGAGTTTATTATGCTTATTAGCTTGTTATTACATATTCGGTAATTTATATCCTCAGCACTGTAGTACTTAAAAGCAATGGAAAGTGAGTGTGAAAATAACAATGACATAGCAAAGAAGAGAAGCTTGCATTATATAATGATGTCTATAATTTATTAGCACTACACTGACAGCTTATATCACACAGCTTAATAAGTGCAGATCTGTTATTTTATATAATCCTCTCAAATAGGTCTTAAGAGTTCCTGACAATATAGCTAGGCAAGTATGGACTATAGAATGAGAAACTTCTTGATTCTCAACCTTGCCACTTGTGTAAGTTACTAGCTATAAAAATATGTTATTAATTAACACCTATAAGCCTTATCAGTACATAGGAAAAAACAAATCCTATATTTTACTGATAAGATAATGGAACAAGGATATTGAATAAACATTTTTACACTGTACTAATGGTTATAAGAAGTAAATATATGATATTGGTTACTATTCAACAAATGATTTTTGTTACCATAAAGTACACATAACTAACATTATTTCAAGGATGAATGTGCCATAATAAATGACTCCCATTGACTCAGTAGTAGGACTGAAATTTCAGCAATGGGATATCTCCCTCCAACTTCTGTGCTTCTGACCAGTGTTACATGTATCTTGATTTCTGAGTTTAGTAAGCGTTTTAAGTACTTGTTTAAAAAAAAATTTAAAAAAAAAAAAATATATATATATATATATATATGTATATATGTTATAGACTGAACTGAGATATATATTCTCTTGCATTTTGAGTAAAGACTAAGAAGAATACAAACAGTATTTGCCTTATGAGTGAGTTCCATTGTCAAAGAATGTTCTTAAGATGGAATCTTTTGTAAGCCCAACAAAATGAGTCTTATCCACAAATGCAGATTTTTTTTTGTGCTCCCTAACAATTCTCTCTACGTTGCCACTGTGCTTCCTCTTGCTTCTGGACACCCTGGGCTCTGCTGAGCTCCGTACTGTTGTAATGTCATGTGTCAGTGCTGAAGGATGAGAATACCTGATGAAGGTAGCTCAGAGGACACACTCAGATTCACCCCTCAGTGAGCAAAGAATCCCTGAAGTAATTCAGCTTTATTTAGGGTAGGCAGCTTGATCTCATGCACAATCACTTCAGCAAAGGAGGACCATGTGCTTAGCCACAAATGTGACCAGGATCTTCACTAACTTCCATCCCTTCCCTATCATAGGGTTCACTCAGGGATCAAGCAATAGATACCAAGTAAGAGAGAAAGCATCAAACAGAGAGCCCACAGGTGAAGCTGCCATTCATTTATCTGGAGTCCCAGCTTCCTGGGATTCCCCTATTCCAGTTGTCCAGGATTTTCAGTAACAGACCACAGCTGTCCCTGGGCCCTGTTTATTACACTCTGTTTCTTGAAATGCTAGTCAGGTTACACAGTACTGCTGTGCACTCTTGCTCTGTACAGTGTGCACACCTCAGCACAGCTGTGAGGGTGACTGGCAGACAGCTGAGCTACTTCCATGATTTCTTTGCATCTACAGATGCTTGTAATGCAAGGTCCATCCGCAACTATGAAAGTTTGCAATTCAGATCTTCATAAATTGGAGATGCTCTGTACAATTAAAAAAGCAAGAATCAAGATTAATAGCATTGGAAATCTTGAGGTGTTATCCAATAGTAAAACAACAAGTTCTTCACATACCTCAAGTTTTAATATAATTGAAGTCTGAGCACTTGGGAGACTGAGGCAGGGGAATCAATAGGAGTTCGAGAGCAGCTTGGACTACAAAAGTGAGCTCAAGGCCAGCCTGAAATGCATAGCGAGACCCTGTCTCAAAAAAAAAAAAAAAAAAAAAAAAACAACGAAGTTTAAAAGAAGTATGACACCTGGGGGGGGACTCCCACTTGGGACCCCCCTCCTGTCCCTCTCTAGGACAGGAACTTTCTTTCTCTCAATAAATACATTCTGCTCATTACAAAAAAAAAAAAAAAAAAAAAGAAGTCTGACACCTGAAACTTGGAAGAGTGTCAATGCATTGCAGCTCTTGGGAATTTCATGATGCTTATTGTCAACTTAAGGCACACCCTACCTATTTTTTGTCCAGTTGTGAAGAATAAGTAAAGATAAAATCTTCCAGGCCTATTGTAATGTTTTTGCACTGGAAGCCTGTTGTGCAAGTATTCCAGAAGTTGTTGACAGCTGTAAGTGACTTAACTTTAAAACAAAATTCTAGAGTGTTTGCTCACTTAACTGAACAATAACTTGAGTTATGAGAAAAACACTTTAAATAAGCTATCATCTATGATCATTTGTCTTTCTTGAGACTATTTCTCAATACTGCTTTGGTAGAAAGATGTTATCGTCATGCATTATCCCCCAATATATGTGGTTTTGTTTGCATGAAAATGGTACCATTTGCCATTTATTGATATTCTACAAAGTAAAAGGTTACCATTGTGAAATTATAAAATAAATACATGCTAATAAAAGTTAATTGAAGTTTAAATGACAGGGAAAGTGTTCATTAGAAGCGTATAGTTCAGGGATATAAGATCTCTCCTAATAAAAATAAGGGGATGGAGAATTCTTCATATTTAGCGTAGAGTGGACAGCCTCCAACAGATGTAGGAAAAGAAGCCTAAGTCTGGAGATTGAGGGTCATAACTTGATTGAGAAAAGCTCTCAGAGCAAAAGACAAGAACTAGATTGACTTGGGATCACATAACGTAGTAGAGTGACTTCCATGATAGAGCTAAATGCAAGAGCCAAGTGGCGTAGTGTCTTCCTAAAGTAAAATGGTTCAGAAGATGACCACCAAGGGGCAAATAAACCATGAGGCTCAGTAAGGGCGAACATCAACAAAGGAAGGACTGAGAGGAAGAAAAGAGATTCAGTTTTGCAAAGGAAAAGAGGTCTAAGAGACAGTGAAGGAAGGACAGGGGAAATTTTTTTAAAATTAAGTTGTATGTACACAGACCAAACACCAACAATGAATGTAAACATTATGTGATATATACACGAACTAAAGTTAATAAAATAACATTTAACACAAAGCAAAACAAAAACCAGGAGTAACAATGTTGCTCATACCATGCAATTTTTTTGATGCACATTACAAGTGGAAGATTCTCTGAGGAACTTAAAAGAATATGGTATGAAAGAATGAACCGGAAACTGCTCACCCATCAGAAGACACTCATGTCAGATTTCAATGTGCCTCTCGGTGAAGACAATTTTAAAACATTTCACTCCACATACATCTACCAAATGCAGGCTGCAGAGGTCAGAAGCTGTATTTAGTTTAGTGAGCCAAGAGTGCTGTGGGCTAAGGGTAGGGAACATTTCGCCCTGGGCCACTATCCTTGAAATCACCATATGAATCTCATTAGGGTTAAAACATTTTCAAGAGTTAAGAACTCAGAGTTGTGATATGACTTTGTTGGAACTTGATTAACAAAATGAATCTGGTATTGAAAGTATTTAAAATATGTGAAATTTATCAGAAGGATGACCACCTGACGAATAATTACATCAGAAAAGATAAGATGTAGTATAATCGTTGATTTTTTTTTCTAAACAGAGAAAAGATTGCTAAACCTTTTAGACCTAAAAAGATAGAATTTCTAAGGTTAGGCAACTCATAAGGTAGGGTTGAAGAAAAACAATCTAGGATTATTCTCAAAATTTCTGTGGGATTATAGAAATTATATGTATATATATATATATATATATATATATATATATTACATGAAATTACTCATATTAAGAAAGAGTAAACAATAATAGTAAATATCCCATGTTACAGATACATTCGATACTAGATAATTCATTTTAAAGCTAGATATAGTTACAGAATTACAACTCTTGGTTAAGATAATAGATATTGAAAAGATTCCGCACTTCCCACTTAGTGGAAAGGACAATACTAACCCTTGAGCCAGAACATTTTTCTCATTCATGACTGTCAGAACCAAATTACCGTCATTCTCAGGAGAATTTTCTTGGATTTTGTTGGGCTTCTAATGGAATCATCTTTCTGCTTTTAAAACAGGTAGCCATACTGTGTCTTATGTGTAAGGTCATATTCACTTCACGTTCAGGGACCGCGTTTACTATCTCACGAAGATTTAAGGTACTTTATCCTGACATTTCAAGCTTCAGATAAATTAGTAATCTAACAGGACACTGTGCGTCCTATTACATGAACTATGCTCAGTTTCAACCTGGTGCTTTGTCCTAAAGTTTGGAAAACAGTATTTTTCTCTTCTGGAACTGGAGATCAGCTCGCCTCTAACAGCAATGACTGGAGGTCATTGTCAATTTCTATTTTACTATTACATCACCTCCTAACACCTTCATATAGTCGTTTCCTTTGGCCATTCCTGTGTCGTTAGAATTACTCCTTGAGTGGTACCTTGATTTAAAAAATCATTCACTCCATGATTGTGCTTTGGAACCAAATTAAATTTTTCCATTGGTTCAAATTAAATAATACCATTATTTGTGTCACTTCCTGGAGCAGAGGACACAAAGGTGATTGATGGGGTCATTGTTTGGACCAAGACACCCAATGGCTCTCTTCAAGGGCTTTCTCCCTTCTTGTATCTTAGCTAGAGCCAATTTTGACCAAAAAGAAAATCTATCTAATGTCACTTATTTTCCCTGTGCTGTGTAATCCTCTGGAAATGAGAGACTGTGCCATCTTACATTAGAGTCGATATTCCATTTGTTACAGTTATGAAGGGTGGTGCTTCTCGAAGAAATCCTGGTGCTTATTGCATTTTACTGTGATGAATTTTATCAGGTTACTGCTGATGTCCTTACTGCCTTCGTCCTCCTCAGCAGATACTCTTCAACAAGCCCCTTGTGCTCCTCACTCTGGAGTTCACCAAGGTCTACTGTTTTCTCCCTGTGGTCTTTAGCAAACTCCTGTATGTCTGCACTACTTGCATTCAGACCCATACTGTTCCTCACGGGCACAATCTCCTCCTTCCTTGAGCGTCAGGTCCTTCAGAGTCATGTTCAGTGCCACGCTCTGGCTGCAGTGTCCAACACACTGCATTTAAGACCTACTATGTGATGTCCTCCGTGGCTCTTTCAGTGAAAGTAAAAGCACTGCATTGTTTCTACCAGAACTCTTTCAGAGTCAAGGCTGTCTCTTCAATGACAATAAAACACCTGCTAAAGAGAGCCTTTATAAAGTCATAGATCACTCATTGGTCCATTTGATGAGCACCTGCCTTGTGACCTGAGTGTTTGCATTCACCCTCCATATAATGGGCAACTCGACCTTGTTCACATTCTGTTTCTTTAATGAATGAGGGATCTGGGAATGATATTTCAGTATTGGCTTATATTCAGACTGGAGACTGACTCTTGCATTTGCACACACAAAAAGTGTTATTCTGTCCTTCATGGGCTTGTGCTCCAGCAGTACCTTCTCCTCCTGTGTGACATAGGTCTGTTCTGCCTCCTCTTCAAGAATACTTGTTTAGAGCCATAGTCTTCTTCCTGTGTGAATTCCAGGCAGGCCTCCACAGCAGCCTTGCCAGAACTGGAAGCCTCACCATGCCTTATCACACTGTGCATGGTTTCCTTGCAGTTAATCACTGTGTAGTTCTGTGACTTTTTCACAGGCTCCATCAGTTCCCAGCTCCTTCTCATCAACAACACTAATAAGTTTTTTCACCTCTTCCTGGCCTTGTTTACTCTGCTTAGTCTTTTCAGCACATCAGCTTCTTTGATGACATTCTTTATTCTTCAACATAGTTGAAAATATTGACTCCACTATCTTGAACTCTGAGGCCCGATCAGTCACACAGTGTCACACCAATGCTTTTCTATGCTTTCCTTCCTCAATTCAATGGTTATTTTCTTCAAAACCTTCTTTTTATCATCCTTGTTCTAACTTCTTTGTTACCCTCATTACTACTCTGCACTCTGGTTTAAGCACTGTGCTTGCTCTGAAATTTCTTTGGAGCCAACCCAGATTGGCTCCAATCCTGTACAGAACTCTATGTGCTAAAAAGCATGCAGAGCAAGTTCAGAAGGGTATGTTTATGACTGATACCATGACTACAAGAAGCCACAGCCATGTGGCCAAGCCGGAAAATTCTTTGCCTGTGTCAGGAAGACTGATACAGTCCTGTTCTCACCCAAAATGGAGTTCATAAACAAGAAGAAAACTTTTAGGAATGCTTCTGTTCGTGATGTTCTGTATTACTGTGAAATCATGAAGAATAGTTAAATCTTCCTCACTGTGGAAGCAAGCCAGAAATGCTCCTAGTTCAGATGCTCTCCAGAATTCATGCACAAGCGTATTTTCTCTTCAGCACGATGGCAAGTTTGTGATTGCTGACTTTTGGGCAGGTGGGAATTCACAGGGGACAGAATGGCAGAGGAAGTCAGGGTTGGCGAATGGTACTTAAAAGCTTAATGTGGGGAGCATTTCTGTGTTTCCTTTTATTTCACAACTGATCCAGCCATTCATTTGCATATGAGTCACTTTTGTGACTAAATAGAAAATTACTGTTTTCAAAAGTCCATGTAAATTATGGGGGTGAGGTATCTTAGTACTTCAGGATCTTGGTGCAATCTGTTCTATCAAAACAACAGTTGCCAAAGATTTTCTATTTTCATATCTAGTTGATAGATTGAAATGATCCAAATGTAGTGTTTCTAATTTATGAATCTGATGCACTACAGAAATGTTTGACAGCCTCAGTTATTCTCTTGTGAAGCATATTTTAAGTTGATGCTATTGTCGTCCAATACTATAAGCAAAAACCAAAATCTGTGTACTTTTCCACTATTATTTTCTGCTTTCCCACATTCCAAGCAGATACTCATACAAGAATTTTCAGTGTTTGCCGGGCGTGGTGGTGCACGCCTGTAATCCCAGCACTTGGGAGGCTGAGGCAGGAGGATCAGTGTGAGTTGGAGACCAGCCTGGGCTACAAAAGTGAGCTCAAGGCCAGCCTGAACTGCATAACGAGACCCTTTCTCAAAAAAAAAAAAAAAAAAAAAAAAAAAAAGAATTTTCAGTGTTTATTCATTAATGCTATGTTTTGACAAAAAGAATGGGTAGAGCATTCAAATCACAGTTTTCAGAATTAGACATATGATTCAATAATTATAGAGCTGTGCATTGAGTATTGTTAGTATTATGACCACAGTTCTGTGCAAGTAGATTCGGGAATGATACCCTGGATATAGGAGAGCAGGCATAAGCAATAGTCAGGAAAATTTATTCTAAATGGGTAAGAGTTGATCTTCATTGATCAAATCTAAAAAGGAGGAATTAGTAGGGCAGGGCAGTTAAGCACAGACACTACACTGGGATGCTAATTTTCCACCATTCTAACAAAATAAGTGAGAGAATCAGCTTGTAAAGGGGAAAAATTTGGGTTGGCTCCCATTTCACAGGCATAAGTTTAGGGGTAAGCGACCCTTTGGTTCTGGCAAGGCAGCATCACATTGTGCATATTGAGTGTCAGAAGGAGGTGGTCCATTTGCCTCCTGGCAAATGCGAAACAGAAAATGGAGAGAGGCAGGGGCTGGAATCTCAATTTCTATTTCACAGTAACACAGTCAATGACTGGACTACCTTCCTCTAGACCAACCTCTTGCAAGCATCATCACCTCCAGGCGAGGTACTAAGTCTCCCACATGTGGCCCTCTGGAGACTGTTCATGATCCAACTGTAGCATTAAAGAAAATGGGGAAAAAGTACAGTTGCTGGGGAAATGAAGATAGGGTACAAGAAAACAGATTGCAAATGACAAGTGTGCTGAGGAGTTTTGAAATTACTTCATACACATTAAGTGACCATGATCAATAATTCATTATAATACAATATTTATAAGTATCTTCAGATATGCTAGGAAACTGCTAGGATTTGAACAGAGCGTGTTGAGACAATGGTGAGCAATGATGCACGGTGACATTTTGCTTGTCTGCTTCTCATGTAAGTCTGTGATTTCCTCAAATGATGTTCATATATTGTATTTATATTAGGAAACTATTCAGTGTTCAAAAAGATATTGAGCTAGTGAGTGATACCTTTAAAATGAAACAAAACTAGCCCTCAAAATATTTTTATCTTAACTTCATGCCATGTTCTCAACCATTTTATGGGGATATAATTGTGTATGTTAAAATTATTTCTCGGTTCAGTGACAAATGTGATTTAAATACTAAAGGAAACAGAACAATTTCCAAAGGTGAACTTCACTGTATGTTCTCAGACCTGACTACATCTCTTAACTCTGTAGAAGATGTATTACAAAAACCTACATGGTATGACGTAAACAAAATCCAAACTGAACTAATTCCCCACGAGTATTTGTTCTATACTTCTGATGACTAGCTTCTGTTATTTTGTAAGTTACCTCTAGATTTATATATCATTATAAAGGTCAATTAAATCTGTGTAAAATCCTTGAGTAGAGAAATGCATTGATGTTCTGTTACAGAAAAATAGCCGAGGTCCAAACCTGAAGAGATTTATTACAATTCCTCACTAATAAAAAATAGAACCACTTTGGAAGAAGTTAAGAATACATTGGTTGATTTCATTATTAACTGGGAATACCAGGCCCAAATATAACCTTAGTAAGTATATATCTTAAAGAGGATTCATTAAAACTTTTTCCATTCATTATTAGGCCTGTTTTTATCCCACAAATCAAGATTTGATTTATACTATGTTATATCCACAGAAGCAGTACTGAGTACCTTTAAATTCTTTACATTTTCTTTTCTGTCACTTACTAAATTTTCTTATCAATGTGTAATTAACTTTACTCTGTAGCATTCACTGTTAATAGAGGTTATGTACATACTTGTGCATATATCTCTCTGTACTTCATCCAAAATTTCAGGTGTAACCTATTTATGAGCAGGATAACTTCATTCTCAATAATGAAAGTGTTTGCCTAAGGCCTCGCGTTTATGCAGCTTGAAAAATCAAAATCCAACCCACCATATGAGTCTGTGCTCAATATACAGCCAACTAGCAATGCAGCCCTGTTCATTTAGCTTTATGTCACTTTACTTTGGTTGGTCTATTATTACTTTTTTTTTTTGTATTTAGTTGTTGCAGGGTCTTACTACACCGCTTGGAATAGTGGTGGTCCTCCTGCTTTCAGCTTCCCCCTCACTGGGATTACAGTCATGCACCACTATACCTGGACTCTGGCCACTTTAGTCTGGCCTGACAGCAGGGTTGGTACAGCCTGTGGTGCCAGGTTTTGAAAGATGCTCCCTGTGCTTGTCTAAGCTTGGATAAGGAGGAGCTTTAGTTCACTTAGCTATCTGGCTGGTCCCTATTTTTATTTTTAACTATTATCTACTATTGAAAATGGACATGGTAGACTTTTTGTTGCTTTGTTTGTTTGTTTGTTTGTTTGAGGTCTTGTTTTTGTTTTACTTTATAAGCTTACCATATTGATACAGAGGTAGAAAGTCTGACGTTCAATCCTGCTCACCAGGCTCGTGCAATATTTGAGCAAGGGAATCAATAAATTTGCTTTTTATTATTTTATGCTGTATCATTTTTATGCACACAATGTACATAATTTAGCTTCCTAAATATACACCAACAAAATTCCATCTACTGGACACTTCAAACAACTAAAATTTGTCTGAGACATAATTAACCAACATCCAATTTTAAGGAAGTAAAGCTTTGTTTAGCTCACAGTTTGTGGAGGTTTCAGTCCGTAATCAGCTGGCTCCAAGGCACGGTGGCATAGCACAGGGGCAACTGTTCATGGTAGCAGAAGGCACCAAAAGTAGCAAGAGCAGCAGGACAGAGAACAGCACATCTGTTTTGCTCCTTTATATTTGAAGCAGGCTTCCTCCCAACCAGAGTGGATGTAGCGTCTGGGTACCCTTGTCTTGCTCGGGATGAGAATGTTTAGGATCCTTGCTTGTTGAGGGCCTCAGCATGAGCCGCTCCCAAATGGCGCCGGCTTCCTGCTTCCAGGTTGTCCTGAGGCAAAAAACAATTTAGCTGTAATCTGTTTTTGCCTGGCAACTGATGTAGTAACTAATCAGATTTGACTGTGAGAGCGATGGTGATTGGTGGGCGAGGTGCTATATATGAGGGAAGCGCGGGCTGGAGGGGGAGAAGAGGTAGAGATGTAAAAGGGTGGAGGATCTTGTTAGATCCTGGCTGCTGTACTGAATAAAAGTCTACAAGCTTAAGTCCGGCGTTCAAGCCTTTGTGTTGCGGCGCCGGACACTTGCTGAGTGGCTCAGTTAAGCCTCAGAAACTTCTGTAGTTGACACAAACTATCAAGCATGGCATTCACCTTTCTAGAGACTAGGAGTCCAAGATCAAAGTGTTAGCAAGTCTGATTTCTGCTTGGGCCTCTCTTTCCTTGGATTGAAGAAAGTAAACTTCTTGTTATGTCCTCCTCTGGCCCTCAGGGTTGGTATCTGCACAATTTCTTTTTTCCCATTATGATATCAAGCATGCCACATTAAGATTCCACTGAATACTTTTATTTGTTGTCACCTACTGCCTTAAAAGACTTCTCTCTAAAGCTACATTATTAGTCTGTACTATTAGGACTTAGTGCAGGAAATTCTGCGAGACACAACTCAGTCTGTAACAGTGGGAAACCTGAAAAAAGCTGAAGTATTAGCCAGGTGTGGTGACGCACACCTGTAATTCCAGCACTCACAAAGCTGAGGCAGGCAGATCACTAGCAGCTCCTGGTCAACCTGAGCAACACAATGAGTTCAAGCCTAGCTGAAACTACATGTTAAGGCCCTGTCTCAAAAACAAAAACAAAAACAAAAACAAAAACTGAAGTATCATATTATGCTTGTAGCAAAGAATAAAAGAGTCACCTGGCCAAGCATGTTTCTCACAGACTGAAATTATTAGCAATTTTTGGTTCTATTTCATCTTAATGTTCTTTTCTAGATCCCTTTTAAAGCATGCTTTTCTTATTTTTTTTTTTTCTTGGTCTATTAGTTTCAGATATTCTCTGGACTTTGTTATTATGACTAAAGATGCTTTTGCTGCTGCGACATCCTGCTTCTCCCAACTCTGGACAAGTTTCATTACTCTCAGCAGCACCGTTGATTATTTCAGCTCTTCAGATTTGTGAAAGTTTGTTTAAGAACTGATATAATTCTCATCTGATGAGTGTGCCTTGTGCAAAGTTTAAAATTTAAGGGTTTTAGTGCATTTGTAAACCCATTTCCGGTCCATCCACCTTTTTTAGGTCTTGTGCTCACCTTCTCAGATGTTACTTTCTTACTTGCTGCTGCTCCATAGATATGGTGAATTAATAAAGGAAATTTGGATTTTTTTAAAAGTCTGCTTCCCATTGAATGTGGGCTGTTGTTTCAATTGCCGTTCCTCTTTGGCTGGAGTTCGTGTTCTTGGACATTCAGTCCTGCTATGTCTGGGTACAGAGCTGCACACAATCTTCTCTAATCCACGGGTGAGGTCACATCCTGATGAGCATTGGCCAATGAAGCAATAGTACTTACTTTTTATAGGAAAAAAAATCCCTAAAGGCGAGTGCCCTGTTTTCCACCCTTACCTTTCTTCCTTTGAATTAAGCCTGGTTCCTGGACTCCAGTTTTCTTCCTGACTTTCTGGCCCAGCTCTTCATCTCTGTTACTCTGCTCTGGACTGTTGCAGAGTCAACTTGCCCTTTCCAGGCAAGGACTCTAGCAAGTCCACTGGCTTATGCTTATCATCCATGACGCATGGAACATGAGAGAATAAGGAAAAGAATCTCCTCTTCTGATCATGCCCTTATAGTCTTTTAAGGAGTGTTTTGTAGATAAAGTGGAAGTGTTATATTTCATGAGTGAAACCTGTCCCCAAGACCAAAAGGCAGAATATGTAAAATATGTGAGTCATTAATACTAGTGTACAGGAGGCTGAGGCAATAAGATCACCAGGAGTTCAGGGCCAGACTTGGCTACCTAGTGTGGTAAAGGATCGCCTGGATGGAAACTGAAACAATATGTAAATTCTAAATGATAAAGCAGATATTGTGAAAAGGGAAGAAATAGTTTAGAAGAAAAAAAGAATAAATATCATGATTGAAAAGGAAAAGGGCAGTAGGGAAAACAGGAAAACCTTCAAGTCAGCTATACTATTAGCATCTCTTATCTCTTTAAAAAGATTTGTGCTAATGTTGAGGGTAGAAAGTTTTATGCCTATATGAAATTTTGTACCCTGAGCAAGTACTTGTAGATAATGACATGTACTCTGTTATTATTGCTCTCCTATTATTTTGTTATGAAATTTTGTTTTATCTTACATAAAATTATAATAAAATCCAAACTACATGAATAATTAATTATTTGCCTTATGTAAGAATTCCCACCAACGGGAAATTATAAAATGGAAGATTGTAACAAATTTCTGACTTCCAGAATATATTCTTTCTGGCTTAGAAATTGCTTAGTAAAAAATGGGCATAAGTGTTATCTTCAGTATTAAAGTACAAAATATGTACCCTAAGGCTGGTCTTAACTAAAATAGATTATATTATTATTATTATTATCACTATTATTAAAATTGTGATTTCTCTTTCAATTGAATAATCTGAATATTAAAGTATTATTCTTCCTTTTGCTGAAATAAAAATCTCCATAGTTATGTGTCACAAACTCTGTCCTTGTTTTTCGTTTGTGTCATGTCTAATGAATCCCGTTTCCATTTGTGACAGAGAAAGACCTCCTAGACACACTCATGATTTCATTGGAGAACAGAGAAGTTTCTGGGTACAGAGCACCAAAAACGTGTTAACTTAAAATCAGAAAATATTACATGCCTATGCTGCCATATATGAATATGTGTGGAAATATTCAAAAAATCCCAGATTAATCATGCTTAATTTAGGTCTTCATAGCATGATCAAAATGATAATGCAACATATGTGCCTTCTCCTGGTTAGTATAATAAAGGACTTGTTTTTAGAGACATTTGATCATATGTAGAAATTAAGTTAATATATTATCTTCTTATTTATGGTCATACATTTGCAGGCTCAGTACTAAATTAGAAAATAATGTCAATATATTTTATCTTCTTTTTAAAATAATTGTATAAAATTATAAACTCCATTTGGCTATATTTTAAGCAGCCAAAGGAAATTTGAATTATCAGTGAGTAAGGTAAAGCACCAAGAAATAACAGAGCTAAGTGTTAATTTTCTACCATAAAGCAAGGAGACTCATTATAAATGTAACAAGAACATGCATATAAACATTTCAATGTTTTATAGCAAATTAAGCTCCAAGTGTTTGACATGGACACAGGACGCTAATTATCCCAATCACTATTGGAACTCTGTGTAATTATTAACTAAGTCTGACAGTGATGTTTTCTTTTCTTTCTTGGATGTTACAGCATGTAAAGATTCCCAAAGTACTGACTAAGAAAATATCATTTCAGTCAGGTAATTTTGGAGAACATGGATTGAATGACAAACTTTTTATGACCTAGGGTAAAAATTATTATTCTATTCATACATTTGGTAAAATAAAATCCTTACCTCATAAGCACATAAGTTTGTGATTTTGTTTTTGAAAAATAAAGATATTTAAAAGTACAATCAGCTATTTGCAATATGAAAAATATTTTCAGTTAGCCGGGCGTGGTGGCTCATGACTGTAATCCCAGCACTCGGGAGGCTGAGGCAGGAGGATCAGTGCGAGTTCAAGACCAGCCTGGGCTACAAAAGTGAGCTCAAGACCAGCCTCAACTGCGTAGTGAGACCCTGTCTCAAAAAGCCAAAGGGAAAAAAAAATATTTTCAGTTAGTCTTTTAAGTTTACTCAAAATTCTTTTCTCTAGAGAAGAGAGTTTCCCAGAAATAATATATTTGACTACAATGAATAGAGTTTAGAAGATGTCTCTGGTACATGTCGGATAATCAGAAAGATATAAAAGCTTTTGTAGTAGTCTTTGAGACAGACATGCTTAATAAGAAATAGATTTGAAATGGGAAGTTGTGAGCCAGTGAGATAGCTCAGTGGACTAAGCACCTGCTTAAGCAAGTACAAGGACTGAAGTTTTATCCCTAGTACCACATGCTACACTGACCCAGCCCCAAGGTGCCCTGAGCCGAAAAACTAGACCAGGTATGGTGGCATGTACCTATGACCCAGTACTGGGGAGGCTCAAAACAGGGAGATCACTATAAGTACAAGCTGCATAGTGAGATCCTGCACCAAATACATAAATTAAAAAGAAATAAAGGATTTCAAAAGATTTGAGAATTTGATGAAATATTTTATAGAATTTTCTACACCTCAATTTTGGTGAGATTACAAATATTACATATTATTCCATTATAAAATATACCTTATGATAATTTTACAACAACATTTTCCCACGTTTAAAGAACAAAAATTGTTGGGGCCAGAAAGATTGCTCAGGGGTCTGATGAGGCAAGCTTAGGCAAGTGCAGGGACTGTGGTTCAATTCCAGGCACCACATACAGAGCTAACCCCACCCCCAGGGTGGGTTTAGCCAGTCACACACACAAAAAAAAGAACAAAAATTGTTCATATACTTTATTACAGGTTTTTATCATAGTTTCCCTAGTGTAAGAACTCAAAAGAATAAATAAAAAAGGAAAGACATAACGCTCCTGAATGGAAATCAAGGACTTAAGTATTAAACAATGAAGTGACTGCAAACAGGAAAGATAGGAAACATGGAAGGGGAAAAACCAGGCACTTATATACACAGGATGAATTAGATAATGGTCCTAAGAGCCACAAAAGTATTTTTTACACTGAGGATAGCAATGGGTAACACTATAATTATGCTTGGAATGCCTGTCATTCTCGTCTTTTAGATTTGTGCTATTTCTAATGTACTTTCAGTTACTGCTATACTCTCAGGTAAATGATTGCTTTACAAGAAAACAAAAAAAATTGTATTAAATGAGAGTAAAAGACTAGGAAAAATGTAGTTTGGCTCAGTTATAATTTTGTATATATTTAGATTTCTAAATGTCTGCTTAAAAATGTGTAACTGCTCTTATCACACTCTATAGGCATTTATTAGAATATCAATGATTAATGTAAAATACTGATTCCAAGTTAAGTGTAAGATGTTTGATATTCAGAAAGATATTAATGTTAAGCTCAAGTACCTATGTTATAGAGTAATAGTGTCACGAAGCTTCTTTTCTGGAAGGTTAAGAATGTAAACATATAGACCAAAAATTAGAGAAGAAGGGTGTCTTAGTTACTTTTTTTTTTGTCTTTTTGAGACAGGGTCTCGCTATGCACTTGAGGCTGGTCCTGCACTCACTTTTGTAGCCCAGGCTGGTCTCGAACTCGCACCAATCCTCCTGCCTCAGCCTCCCAAGTGCTGGGATTACAGGCGTGAGCCTCTGTCTTAGTTACTTTTTAATCGTTGCCGAGACAAATACCTGACACTCAAAATGAAGGAAGGAAAGGTTTATTTAGCTCACAGTTTGTGGAGGTTTCAGTCCATATTCGGCTGGC
>PVJA010008081.1:0-65829 GCA_004027025.1 Myocastor coypus
GCCAAACTCTTCTCCTGTGCAAAACATGAGCCTAGTACTAGCTTTCTCCTCCTTGTGCCCATAGCCTGGTTCAGGGCCGGCCCTCAAGCAGCACCTGAAAACTTCTAGTCGCCTTGCCCTGGAGCTGTTTCCTGTTATCCACTGCTTTTGTCCTGTAAGGTTTCACTTCTCCACCCTGGCTGGCTGAATGTTCTCCTAGAATAAATGGAAGGGAACTTTACCAAGTTCCTAAGACAAAATATTTTACTGAGAGTAACAAGGGCAGATTCTAGCCATTTTGCCCCTGAGATTGGGGTGTGCCTTGGTCTACTTAACCTCCATGTGGATGTTAAGGGAAAACACTGGCTTTGTGCCCCAACAGACCTCTCAGCCCTGGCCTTGCTCAGCATGGGATACATCCTGGCCCTGCTTACGAGACAGAAGTTGTCCCTGGCAGAAGTCCGGGGCCTGCAGGGCCCATATGGTGACCCTAGTTTAACAGTAGCTCCAGCCATCATAGCAACATGATCCTGAGCCTAAGGCCAGCAACCATAGCCTGCAAGAGGCAATGGGCAGAATGCCACCACAGCCACGGCCTCTGGGAGACCTCAGGCTCACTCCTATGTTCTCTGGTTTCAGGTTGTACAATCTCTGGTAGTCCCTAGGTATCACTGTAGGAGTACAAATACAGCCCTCTCCCAAGTTCTGTTCTAACGGCTGCCTGAGTCCGTTCCTCTCATGGCATGGAGGCCAGGCTTAGGGCAGATACCCAGTAAACATCTGTCAAGTGCATACATTAATGCTGCCAATGGCCTCCCATGTACACAGTATTCTCCTTAGATTCTACGTTCCACAATCCATCCCATCTACCTTTGGGCCCCTAGTTCTACTGCAATGTCCACACCCACTTTCCTTATTGTCCCGCTTGCTGCTCACAGACCCTCCTGCTTCCCTCCACATTTTGCTATCAAGACTTTTCATCTGGGAATAACTTTCTCTTCAAATCTATGTGGCCTTCGTTGTCCAGCTTAAAATACCATGTAGTCTTCAGAACCACTTCTGATTCTTTCAAGAAGAATTACCTCTCTGACGGATCTCAGGAGGTTGAGGAGGATAGATTGCATTAGAGCTAATGGACAACTGTCTTCTGATTGAATTTTCTACCAACCTAAATGCTTACTACCTTTCTCCAAGGCAATATTTTCTGGGCCATCCCAAGCCCGACCCAGTTCTCACCATGGCCACAGCCAGGCCAATCACCGTGATGATTCCAAAGGACAGAAGCATGGTACCCACAGCGGGTGCACCACTAGCTGTATCAGGGATTCTAGTGTCATTGAAGCTTGTGGCTTCTGGGCTGAGGGCCTCCGTGGTGGGTCCATCAGTGGTAGGCTCCAGGTCAGGCTCAGTGGTGGGTGGGCGGCTGCTAAACCAGTCCTGAGTAGATGAGATCCTGGAGTTCATGCCGATTCTAGGAGATGCCTGTGGTCAGTCAGCCTGCCCACTTACTTCTGACATCAGGAATGCCCCAGCCCCTGCGGTAGCCTCCTTGATAACAGGAGCTCCTTTCTCCCCAGGTGCTTTAAAAAAATAAATAAAAGCATGAATCTAAGGACAGGAACACATGGTCCTGAGATAAACAACATTTTTCTAGGTTCTGAATCCACTGGGGACGTGAAGGCTTGAGTACAAGGTAAAGGTAAGATCAGGGGTCAGCAGGACATCTGTACACAGTACCGTTTCTGTGTGGATTTGGGAACATGAAAATCAAGCCCTGGGGCCAGTGAGATAGCTCAGCGGACTAAGCGCCTGCTTAGGCAAGTACAGAGACCAGGTTTGATCCTGGCACCACAAGCTGAGGAGGCCTGCCCTCTGGGTGCACTGAGCCAGTCACCCGGACCAGGTGTGGTGGTGCATGCCTGTAATCCCAGAGCTGGGGAGGCTGAAAAACAGAAGGGTTACTAGGAGACTGAGCTTCATAGTGAGACCCTGTAAGATGTTCATAGTGACCATACTCAGAAGATAGGAGAGGTAGTGGGGTTATTTGGAAGAAAAAGTCCCTCCCCTACATAACAAGCTCTACCTCCTCTCATCCTCCTTTTCTCTACCTCCTCATTCCTTGTCCCCCATATCCTTCATCCTGCCTGGGGAAAAACTGTAGCCTTTTCTTTCTGTGGAGTCCAGTTCTGGCTCAGCGGCTTAACTAGGGGATCCTAGGCTTCTCTCACTTGATATCTGTGTCTGTTTTCCTGAGTCTAAGGTGAAGGAGTTAAGAATAACCCATAGCATTCATTGCAGGGTTACTGAAATGTCAGAGTGAGCAGGTCCCTAGAGAAGCCCTGCCCACAGTGAGCAGGCAGTGAATGTTTCATCTTCTTCTCCTGGCCAATCGCATTATAAAGGGTGGTCAACAGGAGACTCCCGGCCAGTCTGCTATTTGATCCAGTCTGTGCTTAGAATGGGGATGGAGACGGGTGGGGAGAGACCAGGAACCAGGAAGGAGAGGCTAGGCCAGATCCTCTGGAAGGACTTTTCTGCAGGCTTGGGAGGGGTCATTGGACCCCCTTCCTTCAAAGGATAGCTGGGAATTCCAGAGACAAAGAACAAGGCAAGGTCAGCATATCTTCAGAGGCAGGGATGGAGTGCCCACTTTGAATTGCCTTCTCACTTTTCCTCCTCCTCTGAGCAGAGGACAGATATGCTCAGCTGAGACAACTCCAGGAAAAGTGGGTAGAAGGGATCCCACCCACACTGCAGATGGGCAGGCCTAGAGAGAGGAGGGGTTCATAGCTCACGCCTGCACATGTGGCTCCCTGTGCAACTAGCTCATGGATATATACGGGTGCCTCTTCGTGCAGGTGCATGGGTGTGTGAGATATGCACACAACCATGATGGCCCTTAGGAAGTGACAGGGTTGGCAGAGGCACATGGGTAGTGTAGACCCATCCCTCTCGGCCCTCTCACTCTAGATAGGGTAGATAAGGAGCCTGAGGCTCTCTTCTGTCCCTGCCACTGGCTCCAGGCACGACCTTGGGCTAGACCCTTAACATGCATAGAGGCTAGGTTTACTCCCCCAGCTGAAGAAGGAACCCTGGCGGCCACCTTCAGGGTCTGTCCCATGGGTGAAAGGGAACGGAAGCAAAATGAGATTTGTAAGGGGTCGGCACAGCGAGCGACCTTCGAGAACCCACCAGCTATCCCCTCTGTCCTCCTCTAGGTCCCTCTGTCCTCTCTGCCTCGAGCCCTCCCCGCCTTGCCTCAATCCGTCGCATGCTCGACTCTGTGACCCTGGGATTCATCCACTCCCGCACAGAAGCGGCGACCTCAGCACTTACTTAATCCTCTCTGGGACTCCGAGCTCAGTGACAGGCTAGCGATGGCAGAGAAGGGCGGGAGGCCAGGGCGGGGCGGACATCCAGGTCCGGTGTAGGGGCGACAAAGTCTGCCCTCCCTGTACGATCTGAGCCAGTGGCTGAGCACCGACAACCGGCCTGGGTAGGTGGGAAGGATTGGGCCACAGCTGGGTGGGCTGGGCCGTGAGGCCTCTGGGGATCCTTGGCACCGGTCCTCCGACCCTCTCCGCGCCCTGGCCCCCAATTGGGTACCAGGGCTAGAGCCAGCTCCACATTGGCTTGCTCGCCCGTCATTCGATATGGCTCCGCCCCCAGAGGGCGTCTGGAGCCGGGAGGAGCCGGGAGCCGGGTACCAGTTCTTTAAGACCATCGCTCAACCAGTTGCAATCGGACTACAGCGGGGTTCCAGGCCAGCTTTGCTGGCACCGGGACAGACTGCTCCCACCCCAGAAAAACAAACAAACAACCTCACAGACATAGTAAAGAGGCTCGGGAGAGGACTGGACTGGGAGCCTTTTGGGCTATACGATTGTGACCTTGAGCAAGCTGCTTCCAGTCCCTGTAATTCCGCCTCCTGCTCCTTGGGGGGTGTGGGGGTGAGGGCTCTTGGTAAGTGATTCCAACCCTTGGTCAGAAATGAGGTTCAGAAGGCGCGCGATGGAAAGGTTATCCTGGCAGCATCATTTGGCAGCTGGACCAGGCGAACTACCTTGCGTCCATCACCGTCGCTCGCTGCATTTGCAGCACGAGTGTGTGTGTGTGTGTGTGTGTGTGTGTGTGTGTGTGGCGGGGGTGGGGGTGGGGGGAGCCGGCGCACACCTTCTTAAGGGCAGGTCGTAAAGGAGCTTATGGAGATCGTGGAACATCTAGGCATAAATGCATATGCCTGAGGCTCCTCAGGTTGAGACAGAGCTTGAAAACCGCGTTTTAAGCAGTCGTTTAGGGAACTGTTAATTTTTCAGTAGATTTTGTCAGGAGGTGTCCACAAGGCATACTTGTCTGAACTGCCATGAATGTTTCCGAAGAGAACACGGAGGCCCAGGTACGTCCGGCACTTGGACAAGGCTATGCGACCAGTGGCCAATAGAATTAGAATTCAAACCCTCGTTGGGTTTGGGGTGCCAGCTCCACATTCTACATGCAGGCGAGGTCGACAGCTGGTCTCAGATAGGGTCTACACCTGCCACGGTCCCCTGCTAGAGTACTACATTGTTCCTCGCTCCTACAACGGGAGGGGCCTCCAGGACTGGAGCCCACCCTCGAGCTGTGCGGGCCAGGTCTCCAGACATCGGGCTCCGCCCCCATACCAGGGCGTCTAAGTACCACGCCTCCACCCAGAACTGCTTTTGGGCTGTGCCCGCGCGCCTCCCCACCTTGATCCCTAAACTTTTGCTTTGGGCTGGAGTTTATCCCTACGGTGAGCTTAAGAAAGAGCCCTCTAGGGACCACTGCAGTTCCTGTCTCTGGAGCTGCGGGCGCTTCGGCCGTAGAATTCAGAACCTTTTCTCACATTCCAGGGGGGTATCCCAGGAGGGATTCAGTGGCATTAGGAACTCAGGAGCCGGGCCACAGGGTCGCCCGAGCTTTTTCTCAACTGCGCCGACCCGGAAGTGTTGAGTCCGAGGAACATTATAGGTCACGCACTTCCGGAGCCCTTGTACGCTCGGTCTCTCTGGCCCGTAGGTGGGCAGTGCAGACCCTGCGGCCGGTAGGCCTTAGATAGGGAGATTGGGACGGGCGCGGTGTGGACTGCAACCTCTCTGAGACATGCCCACCCCTCCGTCGTGATGCAGGTGGGGAAACAGACTCAGAGTGGCAAGTTCCTCTGGGTCTTCGATAACATCCGTGCGGCCCTGGGAAGGAGGATGCAACTCTGGCTTCGGGCTTGGTTCTTCCCCGGGCACTGCACAAGTGGGCAGAGTCGCTTTTGGCGTCCAGCAGACTCCTGTCCCTATCCTTCCTGGGATCGACCTGGCAAGGCGAATTGAGCCAGTTTGTTATCTGAGAATGCGGCAATTAGCAGCGCTTGTTAAATGCTAGGTTGGACTATAGTCTTTCAGGAAGTAAAGTGAATAACTGGTTTTAAACCTTCAGTTAAGCTTATTTGTGACAATTTAGATATAACATTTAAAATGTTTTAGTTGGCAGTTTATACTGATGTCTGGAATTATGGGTTAAATTAGGAGAACTTTCGCATCCAAATGACAATACATGCAAAGTGGAATAAACAAAGTTCCTATGTAAGGCAGTCTCTTACCACAGGTGACGTTAGAGCCTGTAACACCTTGCTGTGTGGTGTGCTGGCTCCCAGAGCTTAGCCATTGTTTGATCAGTGCATCCCTCACGGTGGGGTTGGTACATTCCTCATTTTATGGATGAAGGAAGTAAAAGTCAGAAATAACAACTTTCAGGGGTTGGTGTGGTAGCTCAGCACACTACAGTGCCTGCTTAGGCAAGTGTAGAGACCAAGGTTCAGTCCCTGGCACCACATGCCCCACCAGCCCTGCCCCCAGGGTGGGCTGAGCTGGCCATGGAGTCTGGATTGGGTGTAGTGACATATGCCTGTAATCCCAGCGCTGGGGAAGCTGAAAACAGGAGGATCACTGTGAGTCCAAACTGCATAGTGAGACCTTTAACAGTGAAATATACTAAAAAGAAAGAACAACTTTCTCAAGGTCCTATGCACTGGAGCCAAACACAGATCTGTTCTACTCCTAAATGTATGTCTTCTCTCACCACCAGTCTATTTATTAGCAGAGACTGAACTACAGAGACCAAGCCTACTTCTGCCAAAAATGTGAAGAAAACAAATGGCCAAGACAAGAAGAATGAAGTGGGTGAGGGTTTAAATGGAGCCAAGAAGGTAACAGTACACATGTCCTTTCTATAACAACTGCTGCTTTTCCTCTGCCTCCCCTTAGGATGGCAACCACTTGGAAGACCAAAAGGATTTGGGAGCGAAACCAGAGCATGTGATCTCTCATTTCCACCCAGTCAGGCCCCAAACCATTTCTTGGACCTACCACAGTGGCTGAGGAAGACAGGAATCTGTTGCACTCAAGCATTTTCCAAAGACATGGGGCTTTGGGGACGAATGCTGGGGACCTTTCTCTCTGGCTCCAGAGGGAGGAGAGGAAGCATCCAGGGCTGGGCCTCTGGCTTATCACCACCCTATCCACCTTTGCCCAGGCTGTTAAGTCCCACAGAGTTGGTCAGCCACTGGACAGGGGTCTTTGAGAATCGAGGCATCCCTGAGGCCCAAGAATCCAGTGAATATATCGTGGCTCATGTCCTTGGAGCCAAAACAGTTAAGTTCAATGTTACGGGAAATGAGAGGACTCTGGGGAAGAGACATCTAGATTTTGCCTCATTAAGCGTGCTTAGCTGAGGGCTGGCCAGATGACTCAGCAGATTGAAGTGCCTGCTTATATAGACACAGGGACCAGGGTTTGATCCCCACATGCCATGCCATGCCAGCCCTGCACTGGGGTGCACTGAGACTGTGATTGAAACTGGGCATAGTGGCATATACCTGTAATCCTATTACTCGGGAGGCTGAAAACAGGAGGATCACTGTGAGTCCAATCTGTGTAGTGAGACCCTGTAGATCCTATACTAAATGCATTAAAAAAAAGAAAAAGGGCCAGGGAGATAGCAAAAAAAAAAAAAGAGTGCTTAGCTGAGATAGATTGATTTCTTTTTTTGAAGAAGTGCATTAGGTAGGTACTTATTAACAGTGCTAAAAAACAGTTATAATATGATGTATACTAGGAATTAAGAGATGACTAAAGTGGCCCATGGGGATTTTTGACATAAGAAACCTTGGGTCGGGGCTCTTGACCAGGGGAAACAATTACTCACATTCTCTCTTGGGATAGTTTCAGAGCTTGCAGCCAGTACTTTGGACCCAACCCTTGACTCCTCAACAATTACAGTGTGTGCAGGAGCTATGTAGCCGCCGATTGCAGAGGTGAGCACCCATGGGTCCGCCCTGAGCGCCCTGTGTGGGAAGCACAGCTTCCCTCAGCCCTATGAAGTGCATGACTAGGGAGGACAGAAGTGTCTTAAGGACTAGGGAAGTACTGGGGTAAGGGTGTAGCAAGAGGAGGACTAAGGTGTAAATAGGAAAAAGGGAGTGACAGGCCTAGGCTGTCGGTCCCAGAACACAGACTTGGCCTTGCTTGATAGCCTTGGCTCACAAATGATGTCCCTCACCCCAGGCTTGGTCCTGGCTTAGGCACTGATACCACCTGGCTGCCCCCTCTGCAGGATGCCTGTGCAGTACATTCTTGGGGAATGGGACTTTCAAGGGCTGAATCTGAAGATGGCACCTCCAGTGTTCATTCCTCGACCTGAGACAGAGGTGAGTGTGCCACTAGAATAAAACAAGGATGTGATGAAATTCAGGGTACCTGTCTTTCCCCAGACTTCCTCTAGGGGGTGCTAGGGCCTAATGATTGCTGTTTTCAGAGGTGCTGTCAGACCTGTCTCCTTGCTGGCTGGATTGGCTGTGGCCAAGAATACAGAGGACTTTTTTTTTTGGCCCTATTGACTGTTCTTGTGTCTCAAGCCATCACCCAAGCTCTCTGAACTGACAGAATATGCCCCAAATAGAGATGTTCAAGTATGCAGCCTTTTTATTTGTTTTTAAATATTTTTGAAAAAAAGTCTATCTCACCATGCAGTTCAGGCTGGCCTTGAGCTCACTTTGTAGCCCAGGCTGCCCTCAAACTCACAATGATACTCCTTCCTCAGCCTCCTGAGCTCAGGGATGATAGGACAGTTCCACCACACCTAGCATGCAGCCTATGTTTATAGTTGTCCTAGAAGCTACCATGTGGGCCCATGAGGAACTAACACCCTCTAGCAACTTCTTTGTGTGTGTGCGTGTGTGTCTGTGTATGTGTGTGTCTTTTTGAGACAGGGTCTAGCTATGCAGTTCAGGCTGGCCTTGAGCTCACTTTTGTAGCCCAGGTTGGTCTTGAACTCGCACCAATCCTCCTGCCTCAGCCTCCCAAGTGCTGGGATTACAGGCATGTCAGCAACTTCTTAAAGGTTGCACAGAAAAAGTAGAGAGCACTGTAACTAGATTCCTGGATGCTGCATAGGAGCTATGGGACTGTAGGCAGGTCATCACCCCTCCTGGGCCCAGAGGACGAATAGGTTGAACCTTCAGACCAAGGAATGTGTGATTTGAGGTCCTCTTGGTCCACGGTCCGGCATACTAATTATATGCATCTGTCTCTCAAATTCAAGAAGCAGACATGTGTGACCCAAACATGCTATCCCTTAGTGAGGCAGAAAAACTGCTTTCTATGGTCGTTGGTCTGCTGTCTTACTTTGTGGATGGCAGAGCTGACCAGAGAGAGCAGATCAGGGCTTGTAGGTGAGCCACAGGGCACCAGGGCCTGGGAAGCATTGTTTCTAGAAAGACACCCAAGGTCACTAAAGTTCCTAAGAAGGATCAGGGCCCTTCCACCTGCCCTAGATAGGGATCCAGACCCCCTCCCACACCTCTAGCCTCTATTCCCCAGCCGAGAAACCCTCTGACTCCTCTTACCACCTTATCATGTGGTTAGGAAACTGGACCTTCACCTCACAACTGGTGTTAGGGCAGGGACTATAGGAAATGTGAGGCCTTGATGAAGCCCCAGGGCTATCAGGGAAAATGTGGGCATGGCACTTAGACTCTCCAGCTCCTGCCATGGGGTTGTCTCATGTAGGATTGGTTTCCAGAGCAGGATGTGGTCTGCTACTTCCAGGCTTTTGGGAGACCATCTTGTAGCCAGTTCCCCACCCCAGTACACACACACACACACACACACACACACACAGCTTTTAATCAGGAGGCAACTTGCCAACTTCTGGGGCTTCCAAGGGTCAGCATGAGAGGGCAGCTTTCATAGTGACCTTTGAATCACTGCAGAGGTGACCTGGAATCAGCTATGTGTTCTGGGTTTCTGAGCATTGTGTATAAGCTTCAGTTTCCGTGTACCCGCTGCCCCCCTCCCCCCTTCTGTGGGTGCGGGCTAAGAAAGCAGCTTTGCTGCAAGAGATGGGGACGGGGGATGCTGTGGTGAGAGGCAGCACCTACCTGACTGTACAGAGAATTCTGAGAACTTAGCCGCTTTGCTCCAGCATAAGCCACTGTGGGGTGGGGGTGCTTTACCAAGAACTCAAGAGGATGTGGCCCAGGGCAGGGAGTGGGGAGAGGGCTGCAGGGGGGGGGAATGTAGTAACTATGCTATCACTGAGGGAAGTTTCTGATGATGGGTACAAAGTCAGAAGTGGCTTGTGGCTTGATGCATTGGGGTTTCCCTGGGGGTAGTAGGTGGCTGAGTCTTCCACAAGACAGTGGGTACAGTAGGAAACCCAAGTGTGGGATGTGAGCCATCTGGCCTGGCCTAGTATGGTGAGGTTGTGTGGGGACAGAGAGGTTCAATGCTTTGTCTAGGATGTCTTTGGGAGAGGTAATGGGACCTTCTAGAATCCAAGTAGAGGGTACGTATGGCACTCGGGTTCTGTTGAGGCCATGGGTCACCCCCTTAGGGGGCTGTGGAGTCTACACTGGGGTGGTGGACAGTAGCTGCCTACTCCCTCCTTATGCCCATATACCCTTGGCCCTCCATACTTCCAAATTCTTCCCATATTCACCTGGAAGAGATACCTAGGGCCTGTGACCTATGCAGTGTTCAGTGTTCCCCAAACAGCCCCAGCTTCAGGGTGAGATAGAGTCTACTGTTTGAGGAAGAGGGCCTCTCTAGACCCCCTGGAGTGGTCACCACTGCCCCACAATTTTCTCCTAGCCAAGATCAACCTCCTGTAATCTGAAGTAGGATGGAGAGCAAGAGGCCACTGGGGATTCAGTCCTCCGGTCTTATCCTGGCCCTGAATGGCTGTCCACATGGTTGCTATGTGTCCGAGGCCAGGGCGATCTCTGAAAGGTGGCTGACCAGTGTGGCTGGCTGACAGGTCATCCTCCAGCTAGAGTGAGCAGTCCGTAACCAATCAACCAGGAGGCTCACACCCCCGACGAGTCTCACCCTGCTGGCCTCTTGGCACGTGCTTCACTACAGGCTCTCGACCACAGCTCTAGTCCACACACTGGGCCACTCTCTAGCTCCTACCAACCTCCACAGGGTGCCCTTTTCCCTGTTCCTTGACTGGTTCCTCGGGCCCCCATTCCAGTGTTGCTGAGAAGTATTTCAACCACTGCACAGCAGCCACCCTTCACCCTACCCTTACCCTGGGCTGGCTTTTCTCCCTGCAGGGGACTGTCCCATAGTCCCTGCAGGCAGCAGGTGGTAGGCAAGACACAAAAACCTTTTGTATCCAAAGTGACAGTTTTTGTATCCTCCTACCGCCAAAGTCAGTCAGACCTTACCTCCCACACCCATACCCACTTTCCCCATGCTCTGTGTATGCCAAAAGCCCCTGTGTATTTGGTAAGATAGAGGACTTAGGTGGGACTGTGTCTCCACCCCATGGAGAGAATTCTGCCCTTCGGCCTAAGGGTTGCTCTGAGGACCTCCCAAATTCATCTCTGTCAGGAAACTAAAGACAGACCAGCCCCTGGCTCACTTCATCCTGCTTTCCCTTCCTCTCTTTCCTTCCCTGCCTTTCCCCTCCTTTCCAGGCAAATGCTGTACCACTGAGTTGTACCCACAGCCCTCAGCCTTTGATTCTTAAGCGCTGTGATCCATAGCCTAGGCTCCAGCTGGGGCCTTGGCCCTCGGGCCTTAGTTTCTTCATGAGCCAATCTATTGTGAGGATCCAATAGATTAATACAGGGAAATCATCAAGAGCTGGGGCAAGCACAGAGACAGTGGCCAGGAGCTGTCTGTGAGCATGAAACAGGAGAATATTTGGGCGGGGGCTCTGCTGGAGTTTATTGTACACTTACTGTGAAAAAGGTGTAGGATCAGTACTTTGTGAACATGGCTTATCCTCCATGGAGAAGGCTGTGCTCAGCTGGGCTGAGTTTTACAGATGGGGAAATGGAAATGTTAAGAGCCAGGGAGATCTGCCCATGGGCCCAACTGATGAAGTCATCCTGACTTTGGCTAAGCTGCTTTCTGTAGTCACTCAGGCTAACTGGTTGGGTCTTTCTGCCTCACAGGAACTAGTAGAATGGGTACTAGAGGAGATGACGCAGAGGCCCCATGTGATGGAAGCTGAAGATGGCCCACGTATCCTGGAGGTGGGCTGTGGATCAGGAGCCATCTCCCTCAGCCTGCTAACTCAGCTCCCTAAGGTAAGCTCCCTCTTCACTCCTCTGCTTTACCCTTCCCAAACTGTGACCTGCACTGCCCCTCATGGGTCCTTCCAACATATCCCTCTGCTCAAAAATGCTTGAGGGAAGATGACCAGATGTGGAAGGATAAGACTATCCCAGCCCAACATGGTCCCAGCCTCTAGCTCTTATCCCCAGTTGTCTGGCTAGGCTCTGGCTGTAGAAGAAAATAGTGTTGAATGTTTCTTCTTGGTGAGAAATGTGACTTCCTCTGGTGGGACCTGCATCTCCTAGCACTCTGCCTCTCCTTTTTTGCTCTGGCAGAGCCAAGTCATTGCTGTGGATAAAGAGGAAGCTGCCATCTGCCTGACCTGTGAGAATGCTCAGAGGTAGGGAGACGGGGGGAGCCATTGGATGCTCATCAGGGAATTGGACCTTGGAGATGGAACTTCACCTTCATTCACTGTTAAACCCACCAGTGTCTGGTTTCTACTCCAAAGAAGGGAGACATAATAGTGGTGGCCTAGCACTGGTCTAAGAAGGGTCACTAGCCCTCCTCGTCCTATAGCTAAGGGTAGGGTTCTCTCCCCCTCATACTCACTTCCTCTTCCCCGTGTCTCCAGGCTTCAGCTGCAGGATAGGATTTGGATTGTCCCCCTCGATGTGACCTCAGGTACCCTCCCCTACCTGTCTTCTTTGGAGTGAAAAATCTTAGCTCAGGTACTGTTGGGTAGACAGGGTACCTGCAGAGATGGGAGAGGATTACCCAGTAGTCACATGGGCACAGCCCTTCTCAGACCAGCCCTTGCTGAGGTTGACAAGCTGCTGTCACCTCCTCGACTGCCATGACCAGGAAGGGACCAATCTCAGGGTTTTTCTTACTTTCTTAACCCTCCATAACTAATGAGTTTTATTGCAGTTTACTTACTGACAAGAGATGAACTGGCTTAAGAGAAAGCCCATGGGACCAAAATACTTCTGTGTCCTCCCCACTCATCCAGCCTAAGAAGACATAACCCAGAACTGCATGGCCCAGTTTCAGCTTTCACGTGGTCCTCAGGTTTGCAGCTCTGGTGCTAGCTGTGTCACAGTGCTGTAGGGGTCCCCATCCTCATGTGCTTCTCCCATAACATGTGATACAGGTGATATAGTACCTGGCACAGGGTGAGACCAAGAAATAGCTGCTAGGCATCAGCTGGCTGAGGCTGGGCCTGCCTCCCCTGTGCTCTCAGACTATGTGACTATAAGGCAGACTATGGCAGTGCCAGTGGGTTAAAAAAGGAGGCTCTTGCTTTTGCCAGACAACCATGGAATTTACTGGAGGTGGCACTTGAGGTAAGTACTGCTTAACAAGAAGGTTTGACAAAAAGAGCTAGTGCAGACACTCTTGGTGGAAGTCTTGTCAGAGCATACACACTGCTGGTCATACCACTGACTATGGACTCTGGGTACTAATCTTTAAGTGTCTGGAGAAAGCCCCAGGATGTGGCTTAGGAAGAGAGATTACCCATTCCTTTTTCTTTCAATGAACTAGTTATGCGTGCATCTCTTCTTCTGACCACAGACAGGAGCTGGATGCATCTTCTGCCATGGGGTCCTATGGACTTGGTTGTCAGCAACCCTCCATATATCTTCCACCAGGACATGGAGCAGCTGGCCCCAGAGATCCGCAGGTATTAAGTGGGGCAGGCCTGAGAAGGCCTAGCAGGATTGGACTGCCTGCCCTGGAGAATCACAGTCTGGTGGAGAGGGGCTGGGGTGGGGCTCAGTTGAGAGGGACAGTGATGTTTAGAGGTACTGTACGCTTTAGAGCCCACAGACCTTGTTAGCTTCAGCTTGTACCTCCGTACTTTCCGTTGCTTCCCCCCTGAGACTCCTTTCTGAACCTTAGTTTTTTGTTTTGTTTTTTTGTGGGACTGGGGTTGAAACTCCCGACGTTGCACTTGCCAGGCAAACACTTGTGCCATGGAGCTATCTCCCCATCCTCTCTGAGCCTTCCTCTGAAGGAGAAGCAGTAGTGTTTGCAGGGCCATGGGGAGCCTCAGTGACATGGACACCATGAGGGTTCATAGAAGGTGTTCAGTAGAGGGGTGTGTCATTCCAGAGCAAGAAGGTGCTTGTCTAAGGTCCTCTGGGACATAACAGGAAAGCTGAGACTAAGACTTTCCCGCAGGCTTTGCACAAATCATCCTGCTGTTACCTGGGCTTAGGACCAGAGGAGCCCTTGAACGGGAGTAGTAGTATGGGGTAGAGTGCTTGCTCCCCTTTTGGGGTTCTCAGAGGTGGTCAGGGTCAGCTCTAGACCTCCTAGACCAAAACCTGTTGTAAGAACCCCACTGAGGGGGACTTCCATATCCTGGGGCAGACTTTGAAAGGGATTCAGCAACATACCTGGTATCATCTGATGGCAATACTGTCTACACTCGCCTCTCAGTCTGGAGTCTGGGTTCCAGGGGACCCTGTCTTGTGGAAGCCTTGCCTGGATCTTCTACTTTTCAGACATGTGCTACCCTGCCTTGTACCAACCAGGGTCTCATCTTCATACCATTTACCTATTCAGCTATGAAGATCCAGTGGCCCTGGATGGTGGAGAGGAGGGCATGGACGTCATTACTAACATCTTGACCCTGGCATCTCGGCTTCTGAAGCACTCTGGGTATGGATGGCTCTGTCCCCAGCTCTTTTGCTCCCTGTGTGTACTGGGCACACCCCGGCAGTCATTCTGCCTCCACTTCTCCCAACCTAGGCAACCCAAAACTGCAAATCCCAGCTCTGCCTAATTGAGCTGACCTATTTTGTCCCGATATAGAAGTATCTTCTTGGAAGTGGACCCAAGGCACCCTGAGCTTGTCGGCGGTTGGCTCCAAAGTCGGCCTGATTTGCACCTCAGTGTTGTGGCTGTGCGCAAAGACTTCTGTGGGAAGTAAGGCCCTACCCACCCCTGGTTCCACGGCCACAGTGATCCCTCCTCTTCCTACCCACTGTGCATGCCCTGAAGCCATGGAATTCACCAGCTCTCATTCTTGTCTCCTCAGGCCCCGGTTCCTGCATGTGCAAATGTCTGGGCCAGAGTGCAGCTGCCCTCCAGACACTTGGCCAGAGCTCTAGCGTGCCAGAGCGCCTTGCTGACCTTTCTAGCAGTGGTGGATGATGCTTTCTAGAACCTAGGTGCTTGCAGCACTGCCATGATTCTGTGATTCTCTATGATGCACACTTCTGAGAGACTTGGAAACAAGGATGGAGGTGTCCTTCCTGGGGCAGCTAAGAACAGGGCACTCATAGTGTGGCTTACAAGCTGGGCAGAACCAGGTCCCCAGTCCAGATCCATCACACCACTGCCACCGAAGACAGGTCACTCCTGTGCTTTCTGGTAGGATTGCTGTTCAGGTCCTGGGAAATGTGGATAGTAAAAGAAATATGAAGTGACTGACAAGTGGCGACCCAGTGGTTTTGTGGTGCTTTGTGGGGCCCTACCCCCAATTCTGGACAGTGCAAGGGTGAGAGCTTCCTCTTGCCAGTTCTGTGCCTGGTGAAGGCAGGACATTCACTTCTGTTCCTGATACCATAGAGTCCTGCGCCAAGATCTCCCGCCTTGGATTGAGCAGTCCTCCTCCAGCCCGTGCACTTGCACAATTCCCTGGCTGGCCCCGGGCTCTGAGTATGCTTCCGGGAAAGGATGGGCCTGGGAGTCTGAGCACACAATTCTGGAGTTTCCCACTCACAGTCATATAACCAAAAGCTTGAGCCAGCACAGCTGAGAAGGCTTTTATCTTTATCTTAATAGCTTTGATTGATAGGTTGATTGACTAGTTTTGTGAGACAGGGTCTCACTGTGGCTGACCTTAAACTCACTATGTAGACCAGGCTGTCCTCAGACTCTTGATGATTCTCCTGCCTCAGCCTCCTAAATCCTGGAATTATAGGAGTGCACCGGTATTTCTGTACCTTTTAGCTAAACATCTCTCCCGAGTTAACTCTTTTTTTAATTTTTATTTTTATTTTATTTTATTTTTTTTCTTGTTTCAGAACTTTTGTTTGTTTGTTTATTTTTATGGCTGTCTCAGCCTGCCCTGAGATTGGGGCTGGCGCAGCATGTGGTGCTGGGGATTGAACTGCGGTCTCTGCAGCTGCCTAAGCTTTCCCAAGCAAGTGGACCACTGAGCCATCCTGCCAGTGCCCTTGTTTCAGAACTTTTGTTTTTTGTTTATTTATTTTTATGGCTTGCTCAGCCTGCCCTGAGGGCAGGGCTGGCACAGCATGTGGTGCTGGGGATTGAACTGGGTCCCTGCTGGGCCCCCCAAGTTAACTCTTGAGTTTCAGTTCACTCATGTCTTCCAGGTTGGGGCCAGAGGCAGCAGTAAGAAGACAAGACAGTGAATACTAAGTTGTGACTTATTTTCTTTTTCAAGTTGTGACTTCTCTACAGATCTAATCTCTACAGATTTGTGGCCAGCAATCATGCCCATAGCCTTAATGGGAAACCTCTAGGTTGGTGAGTGCTGGCATGAGGCTGAGCACGGCAGGCCAACAGACCCTCCTCCCCACCTCTTGGCACTTTCAGGGGCCTGACCTCTGTGCAGTGGCCAGAGGCAGTGTGTCTGCTGGGCAACAATATCTTCAGCTGGAACCAGGACAGCTGTGTTCCAGGGCTGTGTCTTGCAGAGGGACCACAGGCAGACCTTTTCCTGTGAAGAAGCTTGTTCTTCTGAGTCCAGGGGCAATGCAAAGTGGCCAAGTGGAGCATATAAGGCTGGTGGCTGAAGGTCTACTGTCCAGACAGATAGCCCAGGAGTACCAAGAGAAGATGTGTCCTGTTTGAGGACCCTGTCATTTCATGAAAGGAAATGGCCAGGTGGAAAAAGAAGTTAGGTCCCTACCTTAGGAGCATTATATTGCTGGGGAACACTTTTGCCTTGGCAGAGGCCAGGCTGCAGGTCCCAGAGCCCTACTGTCTGGCACGTAGCACCCAAGAGAGTAATGATAAAGAACCGTGTCAGGGCAGCTGGATCAGTGGAGCAGGAACCACCCCTTGGGACAACTTTCTTCTCAGAAAAATGCTCCTTAGGGGCTACCCTGATGCAGCCTTATGCCAGCACTTGCCAGCCTAGAGGTTTCTCGTTAGAGCTATGGGCATGATTGCTGGCCACAAATCTGTAGAGATTAGAGCTGCAAGGGAAGTCACAACTTGGTATTCACTGTCTTGTCTTCCCACTGCCCCTGGCCCCAAGTGGGAATGAAGTCCAAGCCAAGCAGACTGGAAAGGCTAAGGCCACTGCCACTAGCTTGATTAGGCCTTGGATACCGAGCTACGGTTTGGAACCGCACGAGCCAGGGTTCAGGTCCTGGAGTCTCCCCAGCACCAGGAAGTAACCTGGAGGAAACTCTGCCTCTGTGGACTTAAGTCTCCCTCCAGTACTTTCACTCAGAACACACTTTCCCTGCACTTCTTTTGCCACCACTAGTCCAAACCCCACCCCACCCCACCCCAAGCTTCAACATGAAAGCTTCCTGCTCTAGAACACCTGCTCTGACCTCGCCTTCTCCCTGCCTGCCCTGGCTCAGTGTCTGCTGCTGTCAATGCTATTCTGTCCCATGCTTTTGGAAACCTTCCTGTCTCATCTCTCTGGTGTCCCCTGGGAGTCTGGCATACTCAAGTTCAGTAGACACCCACCAATAAAATAACAGGGTAAACATTCTCTACAGTAGGGCTGGAACTCCCACACGTCCCATCTGTGACCTGTCAGCAACTCTTACGTATTCTGGTCAGAGGAAGCCATGAGGGCCTGGCCTCCTGCCTGAGCCAGGCAGCTGTTCAAGTTGAGCCACTACCCCACAGAGGGCTCAAGTGCATCTGCTCCCTACACAATAGTCACACCAAAAGAACAGGCTGTCCTTGGCGGCAGCAGGGACAGGCAGCAGGTTTCCTGGAGCTCTTCACCACAGGCAGCCAAACTGGTGGCTAAAGAAATGGCCTGACTGCCCTTCTTGACCCCCCTGCCTGGGTATGATTCCTTGACTGATTTGGGGTTGACAAACACCCTAACCTGTAGTTAGGGTGCCCACATGTGTGCCCAAAAGTGCCCACATCTGCATCCCCCAAACCTATGACTGACTTTTTGTGGCAGAAGGGACTTTGCAGATGTGATTAAGAGTTCGGAGATGAAAAGACCATCCTGGGTTATTGGGGTAAATGCAGTGTGATCACTGAAGGCCTTTATAAGAAGCAGGCCAGCGTGTTGGAGCAAGAGAAGCTGTGGTCATGGGAGTGAGGTGAAAGTGATGCAGTTTCTGGAGGAAGGGGCTGAGAGCCAAGGAATGCAGACAGCCTCTCTAGAGCCCTGGAAAGAATGTAACCCTGTGGACACCTTGATTTAAGCTCAGTGAAACTGATTTTAGATTTCCAGCCTCTCAAACTGTAAGATGATAAATTTGTGGTGTTTCAAGTCACTGAATTTGCGGTAATATATTACAATGGCTGTAGAAAACTAATACAAATTTTGGCACACAGAGTGCTGCTGTAAACACCTAAAAATAGAAGGAGGTAGCTGTGGGATTGGGGACTGGAAATAGCCAGAGGCTAGAAGAATTTTGAGAAGCGTGTTTTGAGATACACTGTCTTGAGCACCTCTCCTCAGAGATGGCATGTGGCATGGCCAGGGTGGAGGGATGGAGCACCCTCACACTGCCAGCCTGAACTGCTCCAGCCCTGCGTCCTCGTTGTTTGGGAAGTGCTGGTACTTCCTCAGAGTGAGGACTGGGAGGTGAGCAAGGTTTCTGAAAGAACCTTTCAACATCTTGGCTTTGTAAAAAATGAGTTGTTTTTTTTTTTTAATCCCAGGAAGCTCTTAATACTCCTCATAGTCCTAGTCTTTCTGTTTGTTTTTGCTGTGTGTGTGCGCAGGTGCGTGTGTGTGTGTGTGTGTGTGCATTTTTTTTTCTTTTTTTGTCTTTTTGAGACAGGCTCTCGCTATGCAGTTCAGGCTGGCCTTGAGCTCACTTTTGTAGCCCAGGCTGGTCTCAAACTTGCACCGATCCTCCTGCCTCAGCCTCCGGAGTGCTGGGATTACAGGCGTGCGCCACCATGCCCGGCTTGGTTCTTGAGTTTGAATCCAGGCTTTTCCTCCTCTTCCTCTCTTTTCTCCTCCTCTTCCTTGCTTCCTCTTCTTTTTCCTCTTCCTCTCTTTCTCTTCTTCCTCTCCTCTTTCTCGTTTTCCTCTTCTCTTCCTCTTTTCCTCCTCTTCCTGTCTTTTCTTTCTCTCTTCCTCTTCTTCCCCTCCATCTTTTTGAGAAAGGTTCTCACTATGCAGTTCAGGCAGGCCTTGACCCCACTTCGTAGCCCAGGCTGGTCTTAAACTTGCAAGGATCCTCCTGCCTGAGCCCAGAGTGCTGGGATTGCAGGCGTGCTCCCCCAGGCCTGGCTTAAACCCAGTCTTGAGCAGGCTACCTAAATGCTTTTCCATTGAGCCATGTCTTTAGCCACCTGGTCTTTTTGGGAAAGGCCAAATGGCCGAATTTACAGTTGACAGAATGGAAGAGGTAGAGGGAGCCTACCTTGGCCATCTTGGGAGTCCTAACCGGGAGCTGACCTGCACCTGCACCCTGGTGGTTGAGACAGCTTAGAGCTGCTGGCCAGGTCTGGCCTGGCTGGGTAGGGGCTGGGGGCTCTGACCCCCAGGTGTCTACCAGGAATTCTGTTTCTCAGCAGAAGATGCTACCTCATTGTCCCCTGCTCTTCTAGGGCTACAGCCTTCTGAGGCATGTATCTAGAGGAATGGAGAGGTCGGATGTCCCACCCTTTGAGTTTAGGCTGCAAATATATTGTTGGGGTTTGAAGTACCCACAGAGATCCCTGTGCTACAGGTAATGAAATTAAGGTTCAACAGGACAAGGGCTTGAGCTGAGGTCTCTGACCTCTCAGTCGTTAGCCTTTCTTCCAACTAAAGACCTCACCTTGGTTTCCAGGAATAGCCCTGCCTTTCAGAAGACAAATTCCTCTGCCTTCCTGGAAGTCAGCCTGAGGCTGATTACTACAAGTGCACAGAGTACATCTGCCCCTGTGCTGCCTGAACCATACTTGCCCTTGGACCTTGCAGTTGAAGGAAGGATCCAGGCAGCCCCTTGGACCCCTTGCTCTTGCTCTGCAGAGCTCAGTGGTGAGGCCACTTGGGCTTATGGACCCTCCAAGCAGAAGCAGATTACAGGGCCATCCCCAAAGGTTTCTAGAAGCTATCCCATAGGCTGTCTCCTGAGGCATAAGGAGGACAGGGCCAGAACATTAGTCTTATAGACTCTTCTGTGGCGGGCTCCAGGGAAATAACATTAAGCAGTGAGCTGTAAAATAGGGACCTTAAGTGGTGCACCCTGGATGGAGAACATCTGGAATTACCCCACTGCTCCCTCTTGACATGTAAGATAGTGATTGGTCCTAGTCCTTTGACAGCTAGACCATAGGGAGCTGAATGGATCACCAAGGCTACCTGCAGCCCAGGGGTTCAGCTCTCGGTGGGGCCCAACAGCTTATTGTGTCTAGGGCTGACAAGGACTTCCAGGATAATGGGGAAAGTGGCAAACCAAATAGAAAATACCAGATCTTGGGCAAGCTAACTCTCTACCATCTGTGGGTGTCCACAGCGAAAGGGCTAGGAGCCCTAGGATTAGGGGAGGGCAATGGAGTGGCTGCTACCGAAACCAGGCTCTCCTGTGTTCTGGATGGGGAGTAGAACTACGGGACACCCTGACTGGTTTTCAGCTGATGAGGGAGTAAGGGAGGTGGTCACAATTTTAGTGTGGGGGCCCCGAAAGCCTCCATGTCAGGAGATGCATTTTTGGGTCCCCAGCGTGGAGGAAGCACCTGGAGAATGTCCTCAGAAGTCTGTTGCAGGCACTCCAGAACTCAGGCCTGGTCACAGTGCTCACTGCTGCCTACACTGAAATTCCTTGTTCTGTCCAGCCTCCTGGCCCAGGCCCCTTGAGCTGTGCAGCTTGGTCTTTCAAACCAGTTTTCCTGTGAAACTAAATTGTGTTTTTGAAAAAGTATCTTAGCAGCATAAACATACTTTACCAGTTGAAATTTTTTCTTAGCATCAGTGCACACAGATATTTGAAATAGGGGCTCAGACGAGTGTTAAGTCATATCAGCCCGAGTTTCCAATTTCTTTCAATTTGATTTGGGGTAGCACAGGACCAAGGCCCTAACTCACATACAGGTGCTTCTCCAGCCCATCTGGGTCTCTTGTTGGCAGGCATGGCAGGAAGCTTTACTGGATATTCATTCAGTAGAACCATTCTCTGTCAGAATTTGCTACTGTTCCTATTTGAGTCTCTGGGTTTTTCTATTTTTTTTTTAATAGTTAAAAATGTAAAAGGGGGCCCGGCAGGGTGGCTCAGTGGTCTAAAGCACCTGCTTGGGGAAGCTGGGGCGGCTTCAGGGACCGTGGTTCAATCCCCGGCACCACATGCTGCGCCAGCCCTGCCCTCGGGGTGGGTTGAGCAGTCCATAAAAATGAGTGAATAAACAAACAAAAGTTCTGAAACAAGAAAAAAAAATATATGGAAGGGAAAGAGAGGAAGAAGAAGGAAGAGAAGGAACTCCTGTGGGGCTGGGCGCCTGGGAATGCTGATGTACCCACATAACCACTCCCTCCCAGATTCTGCCCTGACTATTCCAGGCTCTCCAAGGCTCCCAGCATCTCCTCCCCCACAGCATCCGTCACACCAAGTGATTCTGGGATGCGCTTCTGAAAAGTCCCAGGAGTACACAACACCCACTTGCCTCTCACCATGCACTCAATCCCTGGTATGGGACAGGGAAGAGTCCTAAACAGTAGACGTGGGCTAGGGGCTTCCCCAGGCTGCTGGTGGTGCTTCTGAGATGGAAAGGTGGGGATCCCAGTGCTCCTAGTAGCCTGCATTTTCTTTGTTCTGGGCGCCTTCAGTTCTGAGAACTTTGCTTAGGAGAGAGAAATGAGAAGCAAAACTCCTTAAGGCCCGAGCACCCCCCCCCCCCATCTGTCTTCCTTCCGCTGAGTCATAGCTGAGAACTCAGCACTTCAGTCTTCTTAGGGCCACAGGGCAAGGCAGAATTTGGGGTCAGCTAAGGACACAGCATCTAGGACAAGTCTTCCTTTTGTGCCAGTATCCTCTGCAAGGGGACTTGAAGTTGCTGAGGGCTGTGACTGCTTCTCTAAGCTTAGGGACTAAGACCCGCTTCTGCTTCATCTCCCCTCCTATCCCTAGGCCCATGGTTCACCTACAGTTATCTACTGAGCACAAACTATAATCCAGCCCAGCCAGATAGGATGGCTCAGGTGGGGTCCTGTGCTTGGGGAACTCATGAAGTTCCTAGATTGCTCTTAATAGCTCCTAATGAGTGGCTGGGTCTTTGGGAATCTTTTGGGCTGAGATGAAGAGACACGAAAGATGTTAGCCTCTGAGGCCACATCACACATGCACATCAGGACCCCTGCATGCTCTCATATAGGCACCCACTCTACACGCATGTGGGACTTGAATACTGGCCCTATCTGTGATTGCAGGGGCCCCTGAAAACCAGGTCAGGAGAGAGAAGAGGAAGGAGGAGGAGGAGGAAGAGAGCTCTATCTTAGGCCCAATAACTGCCTGTGAGTCACAGGAACCCACAGAAATGTAAGCACCCTATCTTCATTTCATAGAAAAGCAAGCTAAAGCTCAGAGGGGACCTATGACTTTCTTAGTGTCACAAAGCAAGTTAGGGAAGGTTTGGGAGGGGGATGGGCCAGACCTGGGCATCATACCAATATTTGGCCTTGGTCTTGAAGCTTGACGTCTCCTGAAGATCTTGGCATCCTCATCTGCCACTGGGAGTCGAGGCTGGTGATTCTCCTAGAAGACTCACCCAAGGACCAGTCTAGGATGCTCCTCGGCCTCAGCGACCACTCCCACAGGACTTCCTACACACTGGAAATACCTGAACCCTCACTGCCCTAGGCTTGGAGAGGCACATCTTTGAGCCTGGGGTGGCTGGAGACACAGACCAGACCAGCCCTTCAGACTCTGCCAGGCACACAGAGGTTGGCCCCACAGCCTCCGCCTAAGTCACCACCAGTCCTCAGGGTCTTACTTCCCAGGGCAGAGGAGGTTTCTGGCTTTTGGAAAAGGCCCGGATCCTGTGCTTAAGCCAGGTGAGCTCTGAGGTTACTGTTTCTCCACACCCTGAGCACCCTCTAGCTAGGCCTATTTGGCAGGTGAGGATAGCAGGGTAAGGCAGAGAACCCTTGGGGTTGGTGGATGCTATCCCTCACTAAAAAGTCCCAGACACCTCTGTTCCTCTCAATGTTCTTCTAGTCAATCTTGGAGAGGAGCAGAGCAGAGAAAACACCTTTTATCCCTGAGGCTCTGAGCCCTCACAGTTCCACCTCCAAGCCTCAGCCCTGCCCAGGCTGTGCACATCCCAACCAAGGCTATAGCTAATGCCCTTGCCCTTGCCATCTCAGAGGGTGGAAATAGCCAATCGCACTCTGGGACAGCTAGCTTTTGTCCAGTCAATAAGTGCTAAATGGCTAGGTCAGGAAAGGAATCTGGGCTTTCCCAGCATATTTTGCTCAGGAGCTATGGCGATTTGGTGGCCTTCACTTTCTCAGCTGACCTCCTCCCCTGGCTATGCCAGGCCCTGCATTGCTAGTCTCTGATGTTAGACTCTCTGTATGACTTATTATTCAGACATTGACTGGCTAGTTCTTGATCGTCATGGATAAGCCATTGATCTATGTGGCTGTGGAGTGTAAAAGCCACCTTTTTGATTTCCCTTGCAAGATTTGCTAGTCGTTACTCCTCCAGGATCTCTGACATTGACAGCACTGAAAAACTGACAAATTTGACTTTTTCTAATACTCACACTTTCTATTTTTTTTCTATAGTTTGACTAAGGCACTCACTATAATACTGACAAATAACAACCTTCTCACTTATGTGGGGATTCTTTTAGCTCCTCCCTATCAAGTACAGGTACTATTGATTTTCCATATACAGATCTTCTCTAGATAAAGATGGTTTGGCTTAATTCTGGGCCTCAGGATTTTGTTTATTTTTTGGAACTTATTTACTTGTGTCTTTTGTTCATGAACATTTGTTGATTGTCAGGCCTACATTGAATGGAATTGATGGCAGGTGTGGTGGAGCATCGTGTAATCTCAGTACTCAGGTGGCTAGGCAGGATGATTGCCATGAGTTTGAGGCCAGACTGGGCCTCAAAAACCAGAGTGAGAGGGCAGCCAAATAGCTCAGTGAATTAAAGTGTCTGCAAGCAGGCACAGGGGCCAGGGATTTGATCCCTGGGCCTGCTGTGCGCCTGTAATCCCAGCACTGTGGGAGGCTGAAAACAGGTGGATCACCATGAGTCCAATCTGGTAGTGATCATCATGTAGAGCCTTCCCTAAAAGAAAATAAAACAATAACAAAAAATATTAGAGTATGAAAGAAAAATTAACAGCTCCTGGCCATAAGAAAATTCTGGTCTAGTGCAAGAGAGAGGTGAGGAAGATTGTCGCCATGGCTTGTGGGTGGACATTTAGTCACTTTTGCAGGTACCACACTGGCAAGGGGATGGTCAGTATTTTGCAAGGGGCCTGCTCATGTGGTGCACAGTTTGGTGGGACTGAAGGAGTGCACAGCTCCCACACGAAGATTCCATACAGAAGTTGCAGCCATCAGGTGAGGCTTTGTCTGATGTGGAAGCCATATTGGCAACCAGAAGTGCCAAGGAGCTCTCTCCATAAGCCAACAAAGGAGGAGAGTAGGTGACTGTGCTCTGGCTTCCTCACTCATGGTGAGGTGTGCTTTCCAGCATCTTGCCTTTGAGGACGGAACCTCAGGTGTTTGTAGAGGGAACAAACTCATCAACACACCTGCTTTGGCTTCCTTTCTTTTCCTGTCTCACTTCCTCTGACCTTTGTGTTAGTTGTAAAGGCTGAGGCCAGATGTGATGGCACACTCACGTAATCCCAGCTACTCAGCAGGGCAAGGCAGAAGGATTGCAAGTTCAAGACTAGCATGGGCAATTTAAAGAGATCCTGTCTCAAAAAACTAAATTAAAAAAAAAAAAGTCTAGGGGCCCGGTGGGATGGCTCAGTGGTCTAAAGCGCCTGCTTGGGAAAGCTTGGGCGGCTTCAGGGACCGCGGTTCGAACCCCGGCACCACATGCTGCACCAGCCCTGCTCTCGGTGCAGGCTGAGCCGGCCATAAAAATGAGTGAATAAACAAACAAAGGTTCTGAAACAAGAAAAAATAAATTAAAAAAAAAAAAAGTCTAGGGGTATAGCTCAGTGTTAGAGCACTTACTTAGCATGCATGAGGTGTGTGAAGCCCTGAGTTTGATCCCCCATATTTCCTCCACATTCTACCCTCAAAAAAGATTTGGGAAAGCTAAGACTTTTGTCTCATAAACTAATAGGTTAGCCTATCACAACTCACAGTTGGTGGAGGAACCACAAAATTCCTGGTTTGGAAGCAAAGTACAGATTCTTGTATTGTCTAAGGCTATTAGCTATAATACTCATCCTATATGCCCTTGCGAGGCACAAGGGCAGTCAGTGCCTCTGTTGGCAGTGTGCAGAAATGAGCAAGAACTGTGGAGGAGTCCCCCAGCACCCTCTAGGACTTAGCATCACCACTTGAAATGCTATTTGCATTTGGATCTTTGCATGGAGTCTGCTTCTGGAGAAAAAGCTTCCAAATGGGAGACGACACTAAATGGACATTCACAGACTTCTGAGGTAAATCTTCTTCCTGTCCTGCAAATAACGCCAGGGAGCCATACCTGCTGGGGAGGGACTCTACAGTCTCCCTTTTGCCTTTCTCTCTCTCCTCTCTCTCCTCTCTCTCTCTCTCTCTCTCTCTCTCTCTCTCTCTCTTTCTCTCTCTCTCGCTCTCTCGCTCTCACTCTCGCTCTCTCTCTGGCTCTTCACACTGAGCTATATCCTCAGCCCTGTTGATCGATTACACTGAGCACCAAGCCTGGGGCCTTTGCACTGCACTACATCTCTAGCTGTTTTTATTATTTATTTTGACACAAAGTCTCGTTATATTGCCCAGGTTGGGCACAAACTTGCAATTCTTCTCCCTCAGCATCCTGGAGTCCTGTCTACCTCCACCCCTGCTAAGTGTCTTGTTCTGAACATAAATATTCAATATAAGAAGTCATTGTGGCAGTCCATGTTAGGTAGATGTTGGACTTTTTTTTTTCCTCAAAATTATTCCTATATTATTTGTTGGAAATTGTTACCACCTTCTAATCTTCATGGTCCTGTTATGTAGAGTATATCGCAAACATGTAAAGGTTCTATTTTCAACAAATTTACTAAAGACATGGGTATCACCTTCACTGGGGACTTGACACCTTGCTGTCACAATGTGAGACAAGTTCAACTGCCTACCCTCAGGATAACACTGTTCAGGTCGTGGAATACGCAAGTAGGTTATACTATTGCTGATCTCAGATTACACACCATTTGACCTTCACTTGGAATATGACTGTGGATTGGGAAGATTTCCATGAAAATGTTTACTATCCCTTGAGAAGTTCTGGGTTAGAAGGGTAGCTCGGTGGTAGAACACTTGCCTAGCAGGTGTTCAAGGCAAGATTTGATCTCCAGCACTGTGAAAAATTAAAATAAAATAAACTTTTTTTTTTTTTCAGTACCAGGGATTGAACTCGGGACTTTGTGCTTGCCAGGCAGGCACTTATGCTGCTGAGCTATATCCCCAGTGAAATCAAGTAATTTAAAGTTAAGTGGTCTGGGGAGATAGCTTGGCAGTCTATGTACCTGCCTGGCAGGCTCAAGGGTTTGGGTTCAATCCCTGGTATCACATGCCATGCTGGCCCCAGACATGCCTTGTGGGTTACTGAAAATGGGTATGGTGGCATATACCTATAATCCCAGCACTGGGGAGTTTGAGACAGGAAGATCACTACAAGTCCAAGCTGCACAGTGAGATCCTGCACCAAATAAATAAATAAATAAATAAATAATAAATAAATAAAATATTTTAAAAAATGAAGTTAAGTACAATTATAGCCAGGCATGGTGGCACATGCCTTGTAATCCCAACACTCAGGAGGCTGACACAGCAGGATTACCTTGAGGCCAGCATGGGGTACATGGTGAGCTCAAGGCCAGACAACTACATAATAGATATCCTGTTTCAAAAAAACTGTTGGGAGCAGCTGAAGCTGGAAAGTAATTATGCAGGCAGGACAAAGCCCACTCAAGAACACAAGTTCTTCAAAGCAAGCAAACAAGCTGCTGCAAGTTGTTAAATGATTGCTGGGTAAAGAGGCTAAAATTTTTTTTTTTTTTTTTTTTGTCTTTTTGAGACAGGGTCTCATTATGCAGTTCAGGCTGGCCTTGAGCTCACTTTGGTAGCCCAGGCTGGTCTCGAACTCACACTGATCCTCCTGCCTCAGACTCCCAAGTGCTGGGATTACAGGCGTGTGCCACCATGCCCGGCTAAAGAGGCTAAAATTAATATCAACCTCTTGATGGCATAATTAAACACTACCGTTCTTGGATAGTTCCTCTCCTCAGCTTAGGAGAGAAAGACTGTCCACCTAACCCAGCTATTTTTCTCATTCTCACTGCAGTTCTTACCGGGGGTACACTGAGAGCCCAAGTCCCTACAAAAACAAACCATGGCCAGGCGTGGTGGCACATATCTATAATCTCAACACTCAGGAGGCTGAGGCTGAGGCAGGAGAATTGCTATGAGTTTGAGGTTATTATTTTTTTTTAAGAATTTTTTATTTTTATTTATTTATTTATTTATTTATTTATTTATTTTTTGTGGGACCAGGGTTCGAACTCACGACCTTGCACTTGCCCAGCAGGCACTTGTGCCTCGGAGCTATCTCCCCAGCCCCATTTATTTATTTTTTTCTTATTTCAGAACCTTTATTTGTTTATTCACTCGTTTTTATGGCCGGCTCAGCCTGCCCTGAGGGCAGGGCTGGCACAGCATGTGGTGCCGGGGATCGAACCACGGTCCCTGAAGCCGCAACTTTCCCAAGTAGGGGCTTTAGACCACTGAGCCATCCCACCGGGCCCCTGAGTTTGAGGTTAGCCTGGGATACATAAGCAAAATCAAGTTCAGCCTGAACTGCATAGAGTCTGTCTCAAAAACAAACAAACAAACAACCCAATCCATAGCATTAAGAAAATTTGTTTTAAATAGTGTTAATTTAGGGGGCTGGGGTGATAGCTCCATGGCACAAATGCCTAACTGGTAAGTGCAAGGTCATGAGTTTGAACCCTGGTCCCTCCACCCCCATCACCACCACCAACAACAAATAAATAGTTTTAATTTAAATTTGACATTAATTTACTATGACATGTAGTTTATTTCATCTTTCTTTTACTAGATAATTTTGAATTTTGTTTACTTTCTGCTGCTGGGGACCAAACTCAAACCTTATACATGCTAGGCAAGCACTGTATTACTAAGTCATATACCTAGCCTTGTTTCAATTATTTTAATTTTTTCTTAAAAATTATTTATTTGTACAGGGTCTTGCTATGCAGCTTGGACTCATAGTGATTCTCCTGTCTCATCCTCTCCAGTGCTGGGATTATAGGCATGTGCCACCATGCCTAGTTTTGGTGGCTGACATGGCATTTAGTACTGGGGGATCAAACCTGGGTCCTTGAGTTTGTTAGGCAGACCCTTAGACTGAAGAGCTATTTCCCCAGCCCTATTTTGAACTTTTTGTGCAAGATATGGTGGCATAGACCTGTAATTCCAGCTACTTGGAAGTATGAGAATAGTAAGATCCTGTCTCCAGAAGGGGACTGAAGTACTTCAGTGGAAAAGCTTTGTGTTTGCTCTCCACCACTGCAAAAATAAACACACAAAAGACAAAACAAAACATATGGGGAATTATTTGTTTATTTATTTATTTATTTATTTATTTATGTCTTTTTGAGTCAGGATCTCATTATGTAGTTCAGGCTGGCTTTGAGCTCACTTTTGTAGCCCAGGCTGGTCTCGAACTGGCACTGATTCTCCTGCCTCAGCCTCCCAAGTGCTGGGATTACAGGTGTGAGCCACCATGCCCGGCCTAATTAGAAATAATTTTAAATACATTTTCTAATGTTTTATTTATTCTAACCTATTTTTATGCTTTTTAAATATAGTATATTATCTTAATTTTGTAAATCATTACTGCTAAGAAAACAGTAATTATGCAAATGTTTTGATTATAACATTATAATTTTTTATTGAAATAAGGCAAGAATAATTAGTACTACAGAATACATACAAAATAACTTCTGAATGAGGCACGTGTTTATTCTCTTAATTAAACCTCAGGTCCATCACTGACTGCCCAGACATGAGCAGTGACATTAAATCCATTCATCTTTGATATCTTTTGACTTTCAGGAATATGAAAACCATATATTGACAGGGACTAGTGGTATGTAGTTTATTATTTTCCAATATTCATATTCTGGTTTGAGGACTTAAATTTGTCCTCTTTCCTGCACCACAAACATCAGGGCTTCTATTTCAGGGGAAAGAAAAGCAGACATGGCCTCAGGTACTTCCTGTTGCAAAAGGAGCCAGAGAAAGTATACATGGTGTGGAGGAGCTGGAGGGACAGAATAGGATCCAGAGAAGAGATCCCAAGGACAAAAAGATCAAACTCCACAATGTATTTCTTAAATAGTTCCATAAGATAAGTGATAACATCATCCCTACAGAGGGCTAAACTGAGTTTCAGAGAAGGTCATGGCTTGTTCATGATAAAGGTAACCTAGCTCTGGAACTGTCAGCAACTCTGCGACTCAGGTTCTGTGAGCCCCAGGTCAACCGTGCCTGATGGAGTCAGGCAACAGAGGCTCTAGGAAATGAAGCATTTCCCCTCCTGCCAGCACCTCAGGTAGCCCCACAGAACTGCTTGCTCCAAAGCACAAGCACAGTGATGAACTTTCCCTGGACCTCCCTTCAAAGGCTGGAGGTTCACAGGCCCAAGGCCCCACCCTAGGCCTCACTTCATGACCATCCTGGGCCCTGATGCAGCCTTTCCATCCTAAGACTGGTCCCAAGAGAACGCTACCAGTTTCTTCCCTGTCACATGGGGTGGATAGCAGCCTTGGAGCTGTGCTCAGTGAGCCAAGAAGTAACCAAAGAATGTGAATGGATAGGCCAATCCCTGCCTGCCATGCTGGGTTCTCCATTCTGGAGGTGAATAGGTCTGAAGTGGTTAAAAGGCTACAGAAGATATCTCAGCCAGAGAAAGGACCCTTACTTCCCTCCATGTTGACCGTAACTGAAACCCCAGTCTCTTGGCCAGACTCCAGGGTTTCTGCTCTGACAGTACTGACCCTGGGCTCCTGTGATGGGAATGCTCGTGGACTCCCTTTTAGTGCAGCCAGACCCCAACCCAGGCCCATGCCTGGGCCATGCCCTCCAAGGTCTTCCCAGGAGATAGGGCTGGGATTGGTGCCCATCCACCTGTAGCCTCTCCTCTCTGTTCTCCAATGTGGAAATCAAGGCAGTGCAATTGGGTGATGAACCCAGGATTTGCTGGGTGGCTCGATGGCGAAGCTGAGGCCTATACTCCAGCTAGATAGGACTCTGGGTTTTTGTTTGTTTTGAGGGAGGTATGGGTCTACAGGGTGTTCAGGGTCTCACTACTAGATCAGACTTCTAGTGATCTGCCTGTTTATAGCCTTTCAAGAGCTGGGATTACAAGCCCACATCACCATGCCCAGTCTCAATTGCCATATCAGTGCACCCTGGGGGCAGAGCTGGCATGGCAGGCTCGCTGGGCTTAGGGATCAAACCTGACCCCTGCCCTTCCTTGCAGGTGCTTTAATCCTCTGAGCTATTTGGCAGGCCCTGGGGACAGGATTCTGAAGGCAAGGTCAAAGCTGGTCTGAAGGAATGTCAGGAGCCTGAAGCTGCCAGCCTCCCAGCAAGAGGGGCTCAGTGAGCAGGGCCCAGCATGCTGGCCCTGCCTTGGCCCTCTTGGTCATTCTTGGCCCATCACCCCTGATGCTCACTGCCCATGGTATGTTATGCACCTCCTTCCACCTATGTTCCCACACCCACAGATGCCTACAGACACATGTGCCCCATTTTCACCTGCCCACACTAGTTTCTGGTTTTCTACTGTGTCTCAAGCTGGACACTAGCACCACACAGCCCTTAGAGTGGCCCGGCAGCCCCAGCCCTAAAAGAGGGAGCCTGAAGAGGTAGTTGCAGTCATGGAGGGCTTCCTGGAGGTGAGGCACCTGGGCTGAGGCCTCAGCACCCTATTTCCTCACCCCAGTCACTGGTTGTCCTCAGAGTCTCTCTCCCCCGAATGCCAGCAGATTCCAGGAAGCCTCCCCTCGTCTGCCAGTGCGGTTTCCAAGAACTGCAGCTCCTGGCAGCATTTGTTCAGGATTCTTTCCTAGAACCTCGGTCTTGCCCCTCCAAGGCTGCTGGGGTAGGGGCAGCATGGGGTTCAGGATGGACTTCTGTAGGGAAGGCACTTTGGACCAGAAGCTGGGATGTGGGCCCAGGCTGCTGGTCAGGAAGGGTGACCACAGTGAGCCTGGAGACAGATCAGTGAAGCGAAGGTGCCTTAATCCCGATTAGCCATGGGGACAGGCCAATGTGCTCCCCCTCCACAAAAAGGCGAGTCACTTCCTGGCCCAGAAATTCCACCAGCTTGCTGCTTTCCACCCTCCACTTCCCCACCCCACTAGCCCAGTACCTGGGGTCTCATCCCATACAAAACCGGCCCAGATCCCACCCTGGCCCCGGAGCAGGCTTTCATCAGATAACCTCTAAAGGGATAGGCCAGGGACAGTGGCAGGTTTGGAACAGGGAAGGGGCATGGGACAGAGTCAGGTGAGGATTAAAGCCATTGGACAGGCATGACACCTACATCATTAATCCTATAATAAGTTTATTTCAGGGCTGGGAAGATAGCTCTGAGGCACAAGTGCCTTCCTGGCAAGTGCAAGGTCATGAGTTTGAACCCCGGTCCTGAAACAAACAAACAAAAAAAGTTTATTTCATCTGCTTGCAACTGTGTAAATCATACCACTTCATACCCCTTAGCAAGTTGGGCTGGGTCAGTGGGGTAAGGAAGTGACAGACTCCAGGGGTCAGGGAGATAGCTCCGTGGAACAAGTGCCTGACTGACAGGTGCAATGTTGTGAGTTTGAACCCCTGTCCCACAAAAAAAAAAAAAAAAAAAAAAAAAAAAAAAAAAAAAAAGAAATGACAGACTCCAGTGGGTGGGCAAGGACAGGGCCTAAATTCCACCAAGGTCACCAAGCCTCCCTCTGGGATGTGTCCTCCACCCCGCCACCACGGAGCTGGCACCAGGCCTGCCCACCCGCTGGGACCTGTCAGCTCATGTTGAGCAACTAAGTTCCTGAGAAGCATTGAAGGCTGTTTGGTTTAAAATTAACTCCCCCGCTCTCCCTCCTGTCACCCTCCTCCGAGTTCTTGGAAGAGGCACTCTGGTCTTCCTGGGAAGAGGCCTCCAGCCACAGCTGCTGTAACTCTTTTCTGGAGAAAACACCTCACCAGGGTGGGGGCAGGACGTTCATGCCAGGCCTTCTCTGCCCTCCACTAGGCACCCCCAGATTACCTGCTGAGAGCACAGGCACCCTCAAGCTAGGTTAACTGGGTTTAGTCACAGAGGCCACTCCTGTTGCTCACTTCCTGCCCCCTGCCCTGGGGGCTCACTTCCTTCTGAATAAGCCTTCATTTCCCAGAGTCTCCTGGAGTATCCCATTAAATTTTGAGGAGAAAGTTTCCTGAGGACCTAATAACCTGGCAGCTCCTGAAGGGGCTGAAGGAAACAAAGGAATGCTGACCAAGTAGGAAGGTCAACATGCCCAGTGCTGTGATGTGTTTAGAGGTGGGGCTGGTGGGGCCAGGGAAAGGAGAGCACTTGTGTGTAGGGGAACAGGGTGGGAGCTGAGAGGCACTGAGAACACAGCTTTGCCTAACTCGAGTCTAGTGAAATCCATACCTCTGGGGAAGAAGTCCAGCTCTGGCAACAGGAAGTCTGGCTCACTGGTGCTGGAAAGGATAGAGTCCTTGGAGTGGGACTTTGCCCCTGGAGAGAATTTGTTGGCTACTACACCCTTTTAGCCCCACTATCACAGCATCTCTGGTGCCAGTATGTTCACCACACTGGGCTGTGAGAACGGAAGAGTCCTAGACGACTGTCTGGAGGAGTCGGGGTCGTCCCAAGGTCCTCAGTCTTCAGAGGCTGCCTCTTGCACACTGGGCCCTGCCCGCTTGCACCAGGCCTATGTCATGACAGCAGTTGTCTTCCCACTGAGGAAACCACTTTGACCTCCCCTTGTCCTATACCTCTGCATCTCCTTGGACTCATGAGTTAGCAGCTTCTATTTTCTTTATACTTCCCCAGAGATTGCCAAGCCACTCTTTTGCCACCTTCTGGGCTGCAGTTTGGTCAGAATCAAACCTCCAGGAGCCTCTTCTGTCTCAGTCTCAGACACAGTCTGCTGCCTAAGAGTGACTACTGGAGTGAGTCTGTGCTTGGCTGGCTGTGCAGCCCCGCTGCACTGGGGAAGGGTGGGCAGCCCATTGTTTCAATTTCTGGCAAAGCTCAAGCTTGTTTTAGATGAAAACTGGTCTAACAGGTTGGTGTAAAAGGGCTGCCCAGGTCTATATAGGCTTTGAGGAACAGGGGCTTTATGAGGTCTGAAAGCAGGATACCCTATGCACGATTCTAGGCCTTCTTGCCTTCTCCATCAGGACTTATTTCAGGCTGCAGGCCCCCATGCCTCTCACTGTGGACAGCCAGGGCGGGCAGGTTTCCATGTGAGAGTGGTGGCCAGCCCAGCCGTGGCCCCAGTCTAAAGACTGTGTCCAGATCTTGCTGTGACAAGAGTTGCCTGGTCAGATTTTCCTCTCCTACTCCCTTTGAGACACTGTCTTGTTAATCTGATAAATTGTCCAGGCTGGGCCCAAACTTTTTGGCTCTCCTACCCACCTTCCCAGAGTGCTGGAATTACTGGTATATACCACCATACCCAGCTTCAAACTGGGCTTGAACTCATGGGCTCAGGGAGTTCTCTCACCTTAGCTTTACAAAGGTCCTGATCTCTAGGGGCAGAATGCCATACCTACTTCGGCTTATAGATTGAATGCCTGGGCAAGGTGTTGGTATCCAGTCTTCCGAGTACTACTGGGTCATTTGGTGATGCTGGGTAAAGTGCCCTAGCAAGAGGCTGGTCAGTTAAACTTTACTGATGAGAACACACGGATGACTCAGCAGCATCTCCATCCCCCAGGCCTTCCAGAGCCTCCCGGGTGTCCCCACCACTCTGCACGCCCTCTGAATCTTGCAGGTTCTGAACTTTTAGCAAGCCAAGTCCTGGAGGCAGAGCAGAGCAGTGGTTACACAAAGGAGGGCTGGAGTCAAGGTCTCACTCTGCCTTTCGTGAGTGGTGTCATTCTAAGCCACTGCCTACTACCCTCTCTGAGCCATCTTTAGGCTGTGACAAGGGCCACCCTTGCTGGTGTTCAGGGCTGTGGTGAGAATGCAGCGGGGCATGGGTGGCCACCGTTTCCGCCTTCTACTTCTCACCACACCCACCCTATCAAATCCCCTATCTCACAACCCTCCTCCAGTGGCCCCCAAAAGCTGTTGGGTACATCCCTTAGGAGTGATGCCAGAAACAGGACCCCCATCAGACTCTGAAAAGGACTTCACTGTGCTAGGATAATGCTGGTGTCCCCTGTTGCCCTTCCCACACTGTTCTGTACCCCAGGGTTGCTTCTGTCTTAGAGCCATTCAGTTGCCTGGGGTTCCTCCCTTTTGCAGTACCTTTTTTCCAAGTTGCCTGTATGGCCAATTGCGGCTCTTTGCTCAGGTCTCTGGGTTCACCGCCATCCTGCCCACCACTTTCAGTGGCCCTCTCAGGTGCAGGTGTGTCTGCACACATAAAGTCACTCTCTACCCTGCCCCCTGCTTTGCTTTCTTTACACTGTCAAAACTTGTCCTATGTGCACATTTATGTCTGTCTTCTTCCCTGCTATGCCCCCTGGGGCTGAGATGGAGCCCAGCCCAGGTAGTGTTGGAGGAGCTTGTGCACCTCTGCACAAGTTGGGCAGTGGAGGACACTCCCCAGGTGGCTTGCTCCTTTTTCCCCAGCTGGTGCCAGTTAGGTGCACTCTGTTGTGTTGGCCAAGATTTCAGTATCTGTTAGGCTAGGTGTCAGACTTGGATCTGGGGTCTAGGCCATGCCTTCTGTTGTCTCTTATTCTCATCTTATACCCTTTGCTCCAGACAGGTATCATTCGCTCTGCTGGTGGGGAAACAAAAAGACTGAACCAAAAAATTTTAGGGAATCAAAAAAGGCTGGCAACTGGCCGCTAGGAAAGAGTAGGACCTTAGCTTGAGCTGAGGTAGAGGTGAAGAGGACAGCACTCTACTTTGTCAGGCCAGTGGCTCCAGAGCCTAGTAGGCAGTGAAGATGGGATAGAATCCAAGAGCAACTTGCTTGGAAGCTGTCTATCCTCCCACCTCATTTCTGTCCAGGGTTGGAAGGTGCCAAGGTTGCTGTGGCCAGCCCCTTGTTCTGCTAAGCCCGTTTCTTCCTCTACAGGGTGCTGGTAGCATCTGGACTCCTCTCCATGTGGTGAGTGACACATGAAGTGCAAACTCCTCTCCTTGTTCTTGTACCTGACAAGCTCCTGGAGCTCTCCCCACGTGGACAGTGAGGCTTGCTGTGCTTCCTCATGCCACACAGCTTTGTGTCTCACTGTAGCACTCAGGTGGGTAACAGCTTGCCTCTGGCCCCTCCATGTCCACTCCCTGCCTACTAGGTGACTTAGATCTCAGGGTAAAGTGAACAAAGGCTCATCTTATGCCCTTTTAGAGCCACAAAGAGGCTGAGATCCAGGCTGCAGGGTTGAGAGACCGTGGTAGTTGCGGGAGGGGCCATTGCGTCCTGGAGCAAGGACTGTTGGACCCTACAGCTGACCAAGGGTCCAAGCTGTAACCAGGAACAGGGGAGGGGCCTGGCTGGACCTCTGAGCAGGGACGTCCTTGCAGTAAATACAGCCTTGCCTCCCTTGCTCTTCTGCTCACTCTTATCCAATAGTTTCATTGTGGTAACCATTTCTGTGTTCCTGAGGTCCTGGGCCTCCATAGTTCTGTCTTTTTCCTGCCTTCTTTCCATCAACACTTCACTCCTTATTCTTTCCTACTCTCAACCTATCAGCACATCTGCCTCTTCTAATCGGTAACTTCTAATGCTCCAAGGACTAACAAGACAGAAATAGCGCTATTTAGAAAATAAGGGCTATGAATAAGGTTCAGAGGGACTTTCCCATGAGGATCTCAGTGCCAAGGTACAGAAAATTTCAGGACCTGGTGGAGTCTCATCAGCCTAAGTGTTCTAAAGTCATCAAATACCAGAGGATATTTTCATTCTAATTGCTCTTCCATCCATTTCTGGCATATAAAACCGAGTGAGAGTCGAGGGTTCCAGGCCAGAACCTTGAAACTCTCTGCCCCAGGGCTCCTTGTATCAGGAAAATAGGGCCCCAGTCATGCCTTGCTGCCTTCGCATTCACTGTACTTTCTGTCTGCCACACTGGCCCTGAGTTCTGGGCCTGTTGGCTCCCTCTTCTGAAGAATCACTGCTCCCAGAGTGGGCCACAGCAAACTCCCACTGGTCTCCAGTGTATTCTGAATGGGCACTTCCTGTTTACAGAGTTCAGCCTCTGGGCTCCTGTGCCGCCTCCCTTCCCCACCCACTCCACAGAGCAGCCCGCTGGGCTTCCGTTACTGTCTCTCACTTTCTTAAGCAGAACAAGGGGGAATGAGAGAGAACAGCTACTCCTTGACTTTTCCACCCCTCAAAGTGTTCCTCTGTAGGGGCTGCTCAGACACAGAAGGTCTCTGGGCCTTGGCTTGTCTGCATGTGAAATGGAGGACCAAAGGGGACAAATTATGTACAGAACTCAAAAGAGGCCCATTGAAGGCTCTATAAATGAAAGGTATAATTTTATTAGCATTACAGAAAAATCAGTGGAAGAAAAAAAGACTACCAAACTTGTTTTTGTGTTACAATACTTATTTCATAAAGTCTTATCAGCTATGTATTTCTCCCCTGCTCTCACGTGTAGGCACCTTCCTGGGTGCGGCAGTAGCCCTCCAGCCGCTGTCCCCTCCTGACACAGCACGGGGCTCTCTAGGCTTGTGAAACCATGAGGGCACTGCTGTGCAACTCCAGCCCGGCCCCGCAAGGGGGTGAGCTCCAGGCTCTGCCGGGAACTGAGACCCTGGCTCCATTTCGTATCTTTTCATCTGCCCTCCCAACCCAGGGACGGGGACAGAAGAGAGTACACATGTTCATGTGCAGGTGGGACCATGCCAAGACATCTAGGACTGCCTAGAGCCCAGTACATATTTCAGGATGGGGCCTTCCATGGGGAAGAACCAGAAAAGTTGGTACAGAGTTATCTCTGGACAACCAAGGGCTCAGGTCAGAGGCAGGGCGGATCATCTGAGATTGACCTCGGTGAGAATAAATAAATAAATACTGTAAAACTGTGTCCCCAGCCTGACCCGTTCCTTGATAAGAGGGCTTTTACTATCGACCTCAGTTCCTCTGGGCACCCTTTTCCTAGCTACTGAGGCTGGCTGGAGTCAGGGGGCCTGCCCAACCTACAGAGTGAGAAAACAGGGCTAGGAAAGTCTACACAGCTCAGAAAGCTGGGGCAGGCAGATGAGTGAAAGCCTAGCCATATCTTTCAGGGTGAGACAAGGTCCTGCCCGTCTCCCTCTCCTCTAGTACATGGCTCACAACAACGGAGCCATAAGCCGTGTAACACCTCCCTTTACCCCATGCCTTCTTCTTGTCAGCTCTTCCTGGTCCAGCTACCAGATGCACCATAATGACTGAAGGAGGGATAGCAAGGCTGAAGTCCAGCAGGAGCCTGTGTCCCCTCTAGAATGTGGTCGTGTGACGCTGGGCAAAGTAGCAGGCCCAGTCAGAGCTGGAAGGGGTACTGTCGGAGATAGTCAGCCATGCGCCGAGGCAGTGGTAGACAGTCCACATCGGTCACCAGGCGGTTGATGACAAGGCGACACAGGTGCTGTAGGCTGCGGGCACTGTTCCTGCGCACAAAGGGCTGCACCAGTTTCAGGTGTACAGCAGTGGCTGCAGAGGCAGGCTGTGCTGGGTCACCAGGCACATCTTCCTTAGGCACAGAAGGCAGAGCTGGAGCAGGAGCAGGATCCGGGCTGTCATTCCGGGTGTCAGCAGCACAAGAGGACACGTAGTGCTGCACAAGGCTGACTACATCTGGGAAGGCCAGGATACGAGGCCTAGACAAGCAGTTGGAGTCCAGGCGGAAGCTGGAGTCAGCATACTCGATGCGTACATTGGTGGGGCCACGGGTGGTTTTGACTGAGAGTGTGAACAGGTAGCTGGGGTGGGTACTGTCTCGTACTAGGAATGTGCCCTCTGGCATCTTCTGCAGGTGTTGCCGGGCCTCACTGGCTGTAATGGAGCCCCAGTACCAGCCTAGGCAAGTGAAGAAAAGGCCAAGGGACCGGTCATATTGGAAATCATCTGGGGGGTACCAACCCAGGGCACATCAGTGCTGTGCCTTTCTCTTCATGCTTCAAAAGACAGGGTTGTACCTTTCCCATCAGACTCTCCCAGAAAGTGAGGGCCATGTCTCCCAAATCAGACTCAACAAAGCTAACCTCCCTGCAGCAGATTTCCCAGAACAAGACCTGTCTCTTCTGACACACTTACCAGATTCTCGAAGATAGTTGAAAGTCTTGGCTATGCACAGTAGATCCTCTTCAGGGTCGAGCACCTTTGACTCACTCTCTGGTTGAATAGGGGTCTCTTCTGCTACCTCTTCCAGGAAGACCCCAGCAGGCAAAGGCTGCATGGCTGGCTCTAATAATTCTAGGCTCTGGGCCCACAGTGGCCGCTGCCCAATCTGCTCCACAGTCAGCAAAGGACTAGCTCTGAAAGATGCAGGATTGGCAATGAGCAGAGGCTCCAATGCTTACCCCATTTCTAGAGAAACCTCCTTGATAGTTTCCACTTATTAAATCTCTTTTTGGATCTACCCCAAACAGATCCTTTCTGTAAGCATTTCTTGTATCTTCACCAAAATGATAGAAACCACTGTAAACTTGCCCTACATTCATGCTCTTCTGGCTGATACAGGATAACCAGATGACACTGGTCCTGACTGAACCAGAGGAGGGACATGTGTGGGATGAACTAGAGAGGCTCCAAGATTTCTATAAGAAATCTGAGTTCACCAGCTGCTTTCCCATACCCAGATAGGTTATGTCAGTCAGTAGAGCCTAGGTCTATACTGGCTAGGACTTCAAAGCTGATACAACTCCCTACTCACACAGGTTGGGCTCCCATCCTGGTTTCTGTTTCTGCCAGCTCAGAGTTAGGAATAGACAGTTGCCTCTGAAGACCTGGGCAAGTCACTTCCCACAAACATGAGCTCTTATCAAAGGGCAGAGTACTCAACTAACTGCCTTGGCAAGGTAGCCCCACTAGCTCTGCCGTCATCTTTAGAGCTTGCCCCTCCCCAGTGATCAGTTCTCCTTTCACCAATGAGGAGTCTGCGCTGAGGGGTTTGGCAACATCGCATCCTTAAATGATCGGAGTTAGCAACTGAGCTAGCCAAGGGCTGCTCGGCAGCTTCCTCTTGGGAAAGCCCACACGGCTTGGTGATCCTGGGCTTAGGCAGGGATGGCCAGCTTCCTGAAGAACAGACAGCTGGTCCTTCTTCACTCTTGACAGAATTTAAGTTTTGGTCTAGTCCAGGCCTCAGTTTTTGGTCTAGTCCTTGTTGGGCCTTAGGATCATGAGAGAATAAAATGATGGGTTTTGCCCACAGTGGCTGGGGAAAGTAGAACTCATAATTATAACCCAAGTACAGGGCTATTTGGAAGTCAAGGTCTCTCTGCTCCTGAGCTGATGCGCAAGTTAAGGAAAAGCACTGTAGGCAGAGAGGGCAATCTGTACATACAGTACCAGATACTGCTTGTGAGGCAAGAAGACATGGGCAGGAGCTGACGGCAGGTAAAGAAGCTGGACCTGACAGTCTAGTTGACCCTTAGAAGGTTATGGCCCTAGGATCACTCATGAGAAAGGACCACACTACTCTGACAAACTATGGTTGCAAAGGACTTTTCCACATCTACCCTGGTTATACTGTGGCCATTTTGGAATCCTTCCTGGGGAGCTGGAGGCAAACTTTTGAGGTGATCTGCCTTCTGGGGCCCAGATCTTGGTTCACACACTTTCTGGGAGCATGTGGGTAGCTAGCTCGTTAGGCCAGAACTTCTGAGGATGAGACCAGACTGCTTGGCAGAACCTTGGCAGCTCCCCTTGTGTGGGTGTGGGAGCTCTGGGGCTGATGTCTATCTGGGTGTGGAAAGGCTGCACTGGTCTTCAAAGGCTGGAGTGACTGCATATCTGGGCAGGGGTGTGTTCAAGGCTGTGTCATTATGGTAGGGTGGGGGCCGGTGTGTCTGTGTTCCTGCCTTGGAGCCCAGCCAGTGAATTCTGCCTGAGGACACATGCCAGGGGTGTGAACTGAGCCAGGGGTGGGATATTCAGCAGAAGGTTGGGAATCTCTGCCCTCAACCCTCAACTCTGGGCCAATACCAGCATTCTGGGGCGATGTGTGTGTGTGTGTGTGTGTGTGTGTGTGTGTGTGTGTGTACATGTGTGTTAAAGGGGCTATTAAAGATCTTGCTCCTCAAATACTAGTCCTGAGGACATTGGGACCCTCAACTAGGGACATGTGAAAGAGGCTGTGGAACTGGAGGAGGCACCTGAGGCAGTAGGTTATAGGGGAAGGAAATTCAGCAGAGGAAGGAACATACTGGAGACAATAGGGAGAAGTAATCTTTCCAGCACTTCCACATCCTCTTCCCTGGCCCAAGGGCTATGTAGAGCAAGGTGCACTTTAGTCTGGCCCCATCTTCCACTCTCCCTCTTTTGGCACTGTGCCTGTGCTAGTTCTGATAATAGCTGCCATTGGGCCACTTAGCTCTTTCTGGGGTATGGGATGCCCACTTCTTGGAGCTTCAGATCAATGGAGAGTATCAGAGTTTTTATGAGCAGGAAAGGTTTAGTGAAGAATAGGAATCACTCATGAAGGACAGGAGGGGTCCTATGGGTTGCCTATGGGAGGCCCTTTGTCAGGGATCATTTATTCAGCAAAGTTTTAACGCAGGTTCATGGGCCAAATTTGGCTTATTTATGACTTTTAAAAGGAACATTTTGGGGAAGTGGTGGGTCCAAGTGTTCTGGTTATCCATCTGTGTGTCAGACACATACATGAATTTAACTGACTGGGCATCAAGTTTCCATTCATCCCTTAGGGAAGTGGAGAATTAGACTTTGAGAGGGATATATTGAGGCCCAAGGAGTGCAGGTGTGCAAGGAGGTTCCGCTGAGGCCAAGGCTCTCTGGGTTACCAGCACTCCCATTCACACTGTCCTCCAGGCCCTCTGGGGAGCAGGTGAGGAAGAAGCCAAAGTCTCTTATCACTTTGGGCTGAGAAGAGGGGTGAGGCAATTTGCTCCCAAGGGCGGGGGGGGGGGGGCGAAAGGCAAGGATCTCAGGCTGGCCTCTCAGGAGGCCCTAACTGTTAGCTGTGACAGGGGAATGGGCATTTGGACAGAAAGCAGCAGAGGCTGGCCCAAGGTCACCAGTAGTTAGGTCAGTCAGCAGGCTAGGGAGAGGCTCTAGGTCCTGGGGGACACCATGCCATAGGCATCCATCTCCTATAGTGTCAACCAAGGGGATCCCACGCTACATTTCTTCCCTCGCCTGCGAGTACCTCGTTTTCCTACCCACAGTGTGTGTCTGTGAGAGGTTGTCCCAAGCCCACAGAGTGCCGCACCCTGGAGGTCTTTGTGTCCTCCGTCACCTCCAGCCCGCCCAGCCCTCCTGAAGCCTGGCAGCTGGCACGCGGCCTGTGCTCCCCGGTGCGCCCGGAGAACTGCGCTTACCCCTGGACGCAGAGGACCATGTCCCGGTGCAGCGGCGGCTCTCGAGGGCTCGGCGGGACCGCAGCAGAGGGAGCAATGCGCGCAGAGCAAGCAGATCAGGGTCCTGGGGCGCACTGCGGCGGGCGGGGACTGAGAAGGAGGGGTGCAGAGGGCCAAAGAGGGGGGCGGGCCGGCGGGGCGGGGCGAGCCGCCCCTAATCTTTCGCCCGCCCAGTCTCAGCCCTTCCCGGAAGCCTCGTCTTCCTAGAACTGCCGGCTGTTTGGTGGGGCAGAGGAGGGCGAGTAGTGCTGGGGGCGACTCGGCCCGGGGTGGAGAAAGAAAACACCTTTGACACATTTCCAAGAACTTTCCAGGAAAACGGGGCGGGGCTCCTGAGACTGACCAATCGCAGGAATGGAGGTGGAGCCTAGTGGCAGAGAGGGCCAATGGCAGCGCGTGGACTCGGGACTACGTACCCTCAGGGCAGGGCTAAGAGACCAACCCGGGAAGACCCGAGTAAAGGAGGCCGGGTAGGGCCCCGGGGCTCCTGCATCTAATACCTGATTGCCTTAGGTATTCTGCCTTATAGGGGATGGGCCTTCTAATCTCTCCTCGAACCATTGCCAGCGCAGAGGCGGTGTCCGGGGCCTGTCCTTTCTTGCTAGCCTTTCCCAGGAGGTTTGTCCCGTTTATAAGCGCTATCGGTCCGCGCCTGGACCCTAGGACTGAGTGGGCTTGCAGAGGCTGGCGTGGATCCCGAAGGAGGATAGTGGAGAGGAGCAGAGGACAGAGGCCACTCCCAGAAATGAGCAGGCCAACTGAGCCTGCAGCCACCTTGAAAGGATCCAAGAAAGAATTTGTTGCTGTTGCTGTTGTTTTGAAAGAGAAGGCACACATGACTTTTTGAATTAGGTCGTTAGGCCAGCTAATCAGGAAAGTGACTTGAGGTAAATAGGGACAGTCAGCCTCCCAATAATTTATTCTCTGAATTGGTGAGCACGCAGATAATGTTGGAGAAAGACCTATAATTTGGGAGAGTGGACGGAGGTGGGGGACACTGCTGCCATCTATGCTATATTTGGTCCTCAAAAAATGGCATCGCTCCTTTTCTACAAACATGTAGAGCCCCAGGGAAATGCCTTACTGGGAAATGGTAGGTCCAGAGATTTCTCTGAAGTCTGACCTAATCCCCTCTACCTTTTCTGGTTCATGACTCATCAGGGAGCACGTTGAGGGACCACAGGGTGAGAACTTCCTCCTAACCTTTGGGCCAGAAGGACTAGGGGAGATGAGATTTGGAGAGTCACCAGGACCTCTTCCCCCTCACCTCCTCATTGCCTAGTGTGTGCCTCCAGAATTCTCAGAAAAAACCCAGGAAGTAGCAGTGTTTAGGAAGTGTGAATAACAGAGCCAGGGCAGACAAGGCCCAAGGTGCCCTAACCAGGATGGAGCAGGGGACAAGGAGATCTGAAAGTGAAGACCCGTGTAACAGGAAAAAATAATTGGTTAATGTGAGGAATGACTCCAGGAGACTGCTTCTTTCTGACTTTCTGAAGGCAAGCCAGACTTCAGTAGCCCTGCCAGCAACTCCTGAATAGGCCAGAGAGGATAGCTTCTTGGGATAGGGGTAGGATAGCAGGGATATCTCATCACCCACTTGGAGGACTAGGATACCCTGAAGAGCCTACTATGGGGCTCCTGAGTGGGCTTCTATCTCTCCAGTACAAAGTAGCTACCGTGCCGTTACTGTGAAGGTGAAGTAGTTTCACTGATGCCATGTAACAGAGCTATAATTTTTTTAAAAAGCTGTGGGTGTTGTGTATGCTACAACACATTCACCACAGAGCCACCACATCCCCAACTCCCAGAGCTCTAACTTTATTTCTTTTTTCTTTTTCTTTCTTTCTTTTTTTTTTTTTTTTTTTTTTTTTTTTTTTTTTTTTTTTTTTTTTTTTTTTTTTTTTTTTTTTTTTTTTTTTTTTTTTTTTTTTTTTTTTTTTTTTTTTTTTTTTTTTTTTTTTTTTTTTTTTAATGTGTACTTGGTACAGGGTCTCACTACCTCACAGCTTGGACTCATAATGGTCTTCCTCTTTTCAGCCTCCCCAGTGCTGGGATTACAGGCATGCATCACCATGCCTGGTCTTGATGGCCAGCTCAGCATGCCCCAGGGGTGGGGCCAGTGTGGCAAGGGCTTCAAACTCTGGTCCCTGTGCTTGCCTAGGCAGGTACTTATTCTGCTGAGCTATCTTGCCAGCCCTCAGAGCACTAACTTTGAACTTGGGACTTTTTTTAAAAAAAGAATTATTTATTTATTTATTTATTTTTCTTGTTTCAGAACCTTTGTTTGTTTATTCACTCATTTTTATGGCCGGCTCAGCCCGCCCCGAGGGCAGGGCTGGCGCAGCATGGGGTGCCAGGGATTGAACCGTGGTGCCTGAAGTCACTCAAGCTTTCCCAAGCAGGCGCTTTAGACCACTGAGCCATCCCGCCGGGCCCCTGAACTTGGGACTTTTATGGAACTAAATCCTAAGATCTTTATCCCTAAGACCATACTCTTTCCCACTCACTGTGTTTTTTTCTTCCTGACATTTATTGAGGGCCAGAAGCTCAGCAATTTACAACCTCTTGTATAGTCACAACTATTACAGTTTTTCCATCCTATAAGTGAGGAATCTGAGATGTGAATAATTACACTGTATCGTAATTTCTCTCTCTCTCTCTCTCTCTCTCTCTCTCTCTCTCTCTCTCTCTCTCTCTCCTTCTTTCTTTCTTTGAAAGTCTGGCTGCTGTTTATTGACAGCATGGCTTACACACATTTACTTTCTTCCCATGATTTTTTTCCTTGAGGTTCTGCATAGCATGAGTAACAGTGGAACACAGGATGCTTGTCTTTGGCAAGCACAGATCCTTCAAGCTAAGATTTTGCCAGGCACTGGGGCCGGAAGTCTCCACCAGGGCTTATCTGAGCCATGGCTCTTCTTGCCTCACTATTCATGTCCATCCTAGTTCTAGGACCTTGGGGGACAGTGAGTCAAGGCCCACCCACCTCCACAGGGGCAGATTCCTGCACATGTGCAGAGCCCCCTTACAGAGAATTGTCACTTTCCATTGGTCCTTGAATCATCACTAAAGGACAAGGAGGAGGCTCTGGTCTCCTGGGAAGGCCAGCAATGTGCCCCCATTCCTTGCTACACTGCCCTGCCTTTATTCTGGGGTGCCTGCAGGCCAGAGCCACTCTTTAGAGCCATGTGACAACTTCTGGTAGGGAGGTGGACAAAAAATACATGGGTACGGGAAGAATGAAGGAGCTTCACTGGAGAACTGGAGTGTAGAAATGATTTTGCTTTTATTTCTGTCACTCTAGCTCAATCATGAAATGTCACGGTGATTGAGCCACCATGGACTTGAGGATCTCGGTGGTGATGGATGGCAGCACGGTTCGTCATAATCCCTGTTGATGCTGGTGAAGATGCGGGTGGCTGGCTGGTGACTGGTGGGAAGAGGATGTGCAGGGTGATGTTGACATTCTACAAATCTTGCATGCCAGGCATGCTTTGGAGTTGAGAGCGGCAGTCAAAGATCATTGGTTTCTGTACCCAAGGGATGAGAAAGTGAGTGCCTTCCCCAACCATATGTCCTGTATGCCACAGAATTGGTCAAAGATGACCCTTTTGTGCCCATTGTCCACATTGTATAAGGCAGAGTTCACCATGCCTCCTTCCACAGCTAAGGCCAGACCGAACTTGCTGATGGATTTGAATACTTTGGCAGCCACATTTCCTTCTGTGGACTGCACTCATTCCACCCTCACCTGCTCTCACTCTGGCCTCCACCTCTGCACCCTAAATTTCATAGCTAGCAAGTAGTGGGTTAGAACTAAAGTCCTACATTCTTCCTTCTGCTTTTTCTGTAGGTGTTTGTGGCCTGCTGATTTATAGGCGTCTTTTAGGATCCAAACACAAACTTTGCAGCCAAACTTCCTTATCCTCAGGCCAGTCAATAGCAGAGCAGCATGGCTGTCCCCTCGAAAGCACCCTCTACTGACCGAGATCAGTGTTTAGGCGGCTCTGTGTGTAAATTAAAGGGCCCCAGAGGTTTTGGTCCTTTGATCGTCTTTTGTGAGTGTGACATCACTATCTTGTTCTCACTTGCATGCTATAAAAGTAATGTTTCCTATTGGACTGTAGGTGGTTGTCTGGCTCAGGCCTTGTGGGTCCCTCTGGCCAACTCTTTATTCTCTTACCCTATCTGCTCCCTGAGTCTCCAGCCCTCTCTCCTCTGTGCCCACACTGCCACCAAGTGGTGTTCCTTCTGGTCAAATCTCCAGTGTCCCTTTTAGCATATTCCTACCATTCACCCATGATTTTATGCTGAAAGCTTCCCCAGCCTTTTCTTGCCCAGAATAATCACAGGACAGGTCCCAAGAGTATACAACAGTGCCTTCTTCAATACCTGGCTGACGTGGTCTCTCTGCCCACCAGGAGCAGCCTTCCTCTCTTCCAAGGACAGTCACATGTATGTTGACTGGCCCCCTCACTCAGGCACTCATTCATCCTTGGTCACTGTAAGCTATTTCAAGGGCCTGTCATTGTCTCCTTCAACACAGCCATTCTAAATACTGAACCCTCCCATCAGTGCAGAAGGAGATATGGCAAGTGACTGCTGGAACGTGAACACTGAGAAGAAACTACATGTTCTGACTCCTAGGTTAAGTGAGCAGTGATAAAGCATTTGCCTATAATAACCCCAAGTGGGGAATGCCTGTGTAAGCATGGGTATTGGTTATGGGACTGGGGAGAGGTTAGGCATCACCGCTGCTTGCTTTTTACCCTTTTCTATTGTAATAGCCAGCTTTTCTATTGCTGAATAAAATACTTGCTCTCATAATCGAAGGAAGTTTATTTGGCTCATGGTTTCAGATGATTCAGTGCATGGTTACCAGGTGGAGCACAGCTGCTCAGTTTATGGTGGCCAGGAAGTAGAGCAGGGGAACAGTAGCAGAAAATAAGGGACCAGAGACCAGATATAGACCCCAGGCTCATATCTCCATGTCCCACTGTTGTCACTTGTATCTGGATAGCCCCCCAAATCTCATGCCCTCACAGGAGGAAATTTTGGGAGGTGGCTGGATCATGGATGTGTGAGTCTGAATTAAGGGTGTATGATAATTCAACCAGTCTACTGATTTAGTATAGTTCTGGATATGGGTGACACCAACCAAAATGCTTGTAGCCTAGATAGACTATAAAGGGAAAGGCTTTTTTTCAGCCTGCCTGGCCATGGATTGTTTCTCTTCTGCTGTGCCACTCTGCCAGCCTGCCCTGCCATGGAGCCAAATGACTATGAACTGAAGCCTCTAGAAACTGTGAACTAAAAAAAACCTCTCAGCCTTTAATTTTAGGTGTAAGTCAGTGAAAAAAGTAAGTAAGACATTTAGACACGTTCAGAAGTGTACTTTACTAATCCTTTAGCTGGCTGCCAAGCTAATGGAGTTGATAATTAAGCTTAATCATCACATGTGTGGTTTGAGTTAATTATAACAAATTTTATTTATGTGATTAAAAATTTGGTAAAAACCATGGAAGCTTAAGTATACAATTATAAAAATTTTTATAGAATTGTAATCTAACTCCATGTTAAAGAAAGAAGATAGCTCCACTGAGAAGTTTTTGGTGGGGGAAGGAGCCAGCCTCTGCCCTCAGCTATATAGCCCCTCTGTGCTTGTGGAACATGATTCATTTTGTTTGGCCTTCAATTCACCAGGCCCAAACCAGCTGCCTAGAGAGGGGAGTGCTTTCCCCAGCCTCTCTTCAGGAGAAGATTCTGGATCACGGGGTTTTTGTTTTCTTCATGATTCTGAGATCTTGGGTCTGATTCTTATATGGGACCAAGAGATATTGGCCCTGGGTCAGCTGGTTATAAACTTATGTAGTCTGCATGGACATGTACATCTGTGTGTATGTGCATGTAGGATGCATGGTTGTTTATGCATACATGTACTTGTGTGTAAGTGTCTGTGCACATGTTATATGCATGTGTGTATGTGTAAGAGTATGCTTGCATATTTGGCTGTGTAGATGAGATAGGAAGAATACTAAAAGTGGTCACAGGTCAAGTGTGGTGCTGCAGGCCAATAATCTCAGGTGCATAGGAGGATGAGACAGAACAATTACAAGTTCAAAGCCAGCTTGGGCAAATTAGGAAGACCCTGTCTCAAAATAAATAGTAAAAAAGAGTTGGGGATGTAGTTTAGTACATAGGCCCTGACTTTAGTCTTTATTACCCTACTTTCTAACATACACACAAGAGAATGTGATTTGAGGGCAAGAGCTCAGGCCTGAGCTGGAATATAGGCGGTTGGAATATAGGCTCTGTATGACAGCTCCTGACTTCTGACTTGCCCACCCTTCTCTGAAATGATCTCTCCTGTGTGGCTGAAGTGTGGGTTTGCCTTCCTCTTCTGTTCTTGGTAAGGTTGTGGCATTTGGGGAGAGTACCTATTTAGTGAATAGCCAGTGGAAAATGCTCAGTATGCATGTGTGTATGTGTAAGCAATTCAAGCACAAGATACCCATCAATAGTGTAACCCCTTCACTCATTTACTCAATCCTCACAGACTGTCACCAGGGATGGGGAGGGCACCAGATTCTAGCTTTCAGGAGCTGCTTCTTGAAGGAGCCTGGACCTGCAGCCCAGGCACTCAGAAGGTGGTTGGGAAGGTCTCAGTGGTCACCAGCTTGGAAGCCAAGAGAATAGCCTCAAGATTCATGTGGATGGATCAAGGTCTTAGTGTCTGCAGCTCTAAGTATAGCCTGAAGATGGCAGCAGAACCCTGCGCAGATGCTGCTCCCACCAACACTTTCGCAGCACCTACACAGGGCCACCTGTCAAGGATCTTTCAGTCTTTGGTGTTGAACAACTTAAGGAAGTGAGATTTGCCATTAGGAACAGCCATAGGCTGTAGATAAATTTGCTTCTTCTCTGGGAGCTTCCATTTCCTTTGTAAAATAAGAGACTGTTGGGAAAACTGGCTCAAAATATGTATAAGACGGCAACATGGGATCAGAATGAAGTAAATGCCTGAAAGTGGAGAGACAAACTGCAAAGCTAATAAAGCACACGCCACTGGGGTTTGATTTTTGCAGTGTAAGGAGCTGAGCCCAAGGCCTTTACACTGTGTTAAAAGGCCCACCTTTTTATTTTTAAATTTCAAAACAGAGCCTAAATTTTCCCGGTGGGATTTAAACCTGTGATCCTCCTGACTCAGTCTCCCAAAGTGCTGGGATTATAGGCTCATGCCACTGTGCCTGGCCAGGTGGAGACTTTTAAATACCAAAAGCCCAAACCATAAAGTGAAAAGTTGATGAGTCCAAACAAATAGAAAACCAGAAAATTAAAAAAAAAAAAAAAAAAAAAAAAAAAAAAAAAAAAAAAAAAAAAAAAAAAAAAAAAAAAAAAAAAAAAAAAAAAAAAAAAAAAAAAAAAAAAAAAAAAAAAAAAAAAAAAAAAAAAAAAAAAAAAAAAAAAAGAAAATCAGGATTTCTGGTCCAAGAGGAAACCAAAGGAAAAAGTGAGCCCTGGGTATGAGTAGGAGTCACTGGTAGGGCCATCAGGGACTGGACAGTCACAGAAAACAAAATGCCTCAGCTCTAGTCACGCTGGCAAAAATTGAGAATTTGGAAGCATTCTAGTAGTCTTGGGCAGGAGAATAATAGGTTCAAATCCAGCCTAAGCAATTTAGCGACCTAGGGAGACCTGAAAACAAAAACAAAAACAAAAAACCAGTCTGGGTGACTTAGTGAAGGACCAGGGTTCGGTTTCCAATGCTAATGGGGCGGAAGGGTATGGGGACGACAAACCACCAGCAGTGAAGCCCGCAGCTTAGCAATCACCCAGCAGTACAGTCCGGCAGCACACAGACAGAATATTCAGCTCGCGGGGCCCGGCGGGATGGCTCAGTGGTCTAAAGTGCCTGCTTGGGGAAGCTTGGGCGGCTTCAGGGACCGCGGTTCGATCCCCGGCACCACATGCTGCACCAGCCCTGCCCTTGGGGCGGGCTGAGCCAGCCATAAAAACGAGTGAATAAACAAAGGTTCTGAAACAAGAAAATAAATAAATAAATAATAATAATAATAAAAAGAATATTCAGCTCGCGTGGAAGTTTCAAGAGCAATAGGACATCTTGCTCTCTCACCTGGTGAAGTTCAGGAGGCATCCCACATGCAAGAGTCCTTTGTATGTCCCCGCAACCCAGGAAGGTTACCGCCTCCCCTTAGGAAGCCACACCCCTATGTTGTCCTGCGAGGTCTCTACCAGTCCCAGCCCGCCTGGCCCTTTAAGGCAGACTTAGCGGGCCCCAAGTCCGAATGACGCGCGGTTGGGGGTGTCACGTGGGCCGGGCCGGGCGGCGAAACTCTCTGCCCGAGGCGCTTGGCCGCTCGCTCCGGCTCCCGCGCCTGTTGCTTCGGTCCCTTGCTCCCGCGCGCCGCCAGGTGGGTCTTCACCAGGTGCACACTCCCGAGCCTCGGCGCTGCACCGTCTCGGGACCTCGCAGCCACTCGCCTGGGCTTTCCCTGGACACGTGGTAGGCTGCGGGGCCACCACCACCCGTTGCGCGTCTTACTCTAGAGGTGTTCGTCGCAAACTGAACTAGTCCCAAGCCCGCAGCCCAGCCTAACTCAGGGACTCCGAGGTCGGGTGTGCTGGGAAAACCCAGAAGAGGAGTTAGTCATTCTTTCCCTTTCCCCAGGTGCCCGGACGCGCCAGGCTGGGTGCGCTTCTGAGCGCCCCGCACTGGCCATGGATGGCGAGACCGCCGAGGAGCAGGGCGGCCCAGCCCTCCCACCTGGGGCCCTTGGCGGATCTGGCATGGGCGGTGCTCCGGCCCTTGGGGTTCGGCGGGAGCCCAAGAAGTACGCAGTGACCGATGACTACCAGTTATCCAAGCAGGTACTGGGTCTGGGTGTCAACGGCAAGGTGCTGGAATGCTTTCATCGGCGCACAGGGCAGAAGTGTGCCCTGAAGGTTAGTGACCCTTACCAAGCCCTGGGGTGTCTTATAGGAGCACCTGTGTCCTGGTCAGGTTCCTCTGGCCAGCGTCTTGTTTCACCCTCTTGCTGTGCTGTACGGTCAGATTCATGGTTTTCTCAGCGTTACTCTCTGGTGAACAGGCTTAGTTTAAATTCAGGGTCCTAGTGATCGTGGGGTGGAGTCACTATGGGGAGAACTGTTGTACCCGGAAGGAGGGAGGGAAGTCATGGCTTGGGGCTCTGGCTCCAGCTGAACCTGTGTGTTCAGGCCAAAGAGTGCTCCTTCAGCTTGACTGCTGTGACTGGGATGAACCTGAGTTTTCCTTTGCCTGAGACTGAGCACCCACCACGGGCCTGGCCTGAAGTCTTCCTCTGCAAAGCACCTGCCAGCCAGAGCTGGTGTTTTGTGTGGTGTGAGGGTTGATCAGTGGGCAACGCTGATTCCCATTGTTCCTGAAGGTAGGAGGCTCCCACTGGGCTACCAGTGAGTCATTGCTCATAGTGAAGGGGGCAGGCCCTGCTGCAAGCCTGACCCTCCCTGGTTCCTGGGTAGCAGGTGGGCCAACCATTTAGCTACGTCATGCTCCAGACTCCCTGGAGGCCTGGCACACTGATCTAGGTTAACTCGATTCTGGCTTGAGACCCACAGTTCTGGCCCAGGACCCTACCCTATAACCAGAAATCTTTGAATCTGCTATCACAGGAAAAGTTTTACTCATGCCAGTAAAGCTTGGCTGGGTACAGCATGGCAGAGAGAGTGGCTCCTGGAAGTTACAAACACAGCAAAAGGTTTTCTTTCCACTTTATAAGTCATAGTATATAGCTTGGGTGCATCCTATAGATGTGACTCTGTTCTCTACCCTGTGTTTGCCAGCTCCATGACCTGGGACAATAACTTGGACTCTTGCAGTCAGGTTTCTGCCTTTGTTCAGGGGGGAAAAACAAGGACTGTGAGCTTGAAATGAGATAATGATGTATTGTGCTTGGCACAGGACCTGGTATAGGCCTGAAGAGGCTACAGGACTTACAGGGACAAGATCTACAAGTATCTGAGTAGGGAGACCTGGATCTGGCTCTTTGTGTCTTTCCCAAGACTAGTGAGTCATCTCGCCAGGGTGTTCCTGGAGGGGGTGATGAGTGTGGGTCTGGGAAGGATCAGGCCTGGCTGGTAGGGCTGGGCTCCAGACAGAGCTTCTTTGCCCACTAAGACAACAATGGGATGGGGGAAGGGACTTTTGGAGACCCAGGCACAGCCTTCTCTGAGTACTCTGGGGAAAAAGCAGCTGTTTTGACAGCAGGAGGGTGTGACAAGTGAGAAATTAGTCTTTATCCTTTCCCTTGGCACCATTTAGCTCTTCTGCCCATGCTAGGATAGGAGGCAGTCTGGGTGGGTGAGGGGCTGACTGAAACTGGGGAAGCTCTTCTCAGTACTGAAGCTTTGGTCCTGTAAGCTCTTACAAGCCTCTGTGGGTTCCTGATGCTGTGGGCAAAGCAAGCATCAGGGGAGAAGCCAAAGTTTGTGAGCCTAGGCAGTACCACATTTTGTTTTTTTAAAATGTATTTTGGTACAGGGTCTCACTATGGAACTCAGACTTGTAGTCATCCTGCTGTTTTCGGCCTCCCCAGCATTGGGATTACAGGCCTGCACCACTAGGCTGGGTCTCAGTGGCCAAGCCTCAGTGGCTGGCTCAGCCCCTTCCACACAGATGCTGTGTGTGACGAGTAATGCAGAGGGTTGCGGGGGGCACTTATGATTATGTTAACTTCCACAGCTCTTCCTCTTGTTCTAGAGCCTCAGCATACTTCTGTCCTGGGCTGGGAACTAGGTAGCTCTGGAATGGTTCTTCTCTGTGGCCCTTTAAAATATAGGTGAGCATGCGGAGGCTACTATCTTGGGACCTTTGGACCTGGTCCTAAATTGACCTTCAAAGAGGGCAGGCATTAGATGTGATCCCCATACTAGCTCCTTCCTGCCATCCCCGTCTCACAGCCTAGAACTTCCTACCCAGTTGGATAGACCCTCATCACCTCCCAAGCTGGAGCCAGCTCAACTTCTTGTACAGTGCTTGTGTATGTACTCTATTGGTGCCTGTGACCATCTAGGGGGAGATAGCATCTTTTTTATTTATTACTTCTGCTCTCTGTTAAGGAGGGCCAGAACCTGGAGACCTTTGCCTGTGGGTATGACTGGGCTCAAGGAGCCCAGTCAGCTCAGGAAATGGTCCCAGCCCTTTCCATGCTGCTCCTTGGCCCCATCCACAGCCATTCTACCTTTACCTAGGTCAAGGTCATGGGCTCTGTGCCTTTTGGCTTCCCAGGGCCACACCTCAGAATATCAGGCTAGCTTATTGTGTCTGGAAGCCTGAACTTGTGCAGGCCACCTCTATTGATCTGTTACCAAAGCTATTCGCTGTCCCTATTAACAGAAATGACAGACAGTGCTCCACAGGAAGCCTGGGTTGCAGCAGTCTCTCATGAAACAGGAAGGTCTGTGGTTGTTGTCCTTGTAGCTGTTACTGTTCCTTGGGGCAGGCCCTTCCTTCCTGGGGTGCTGGGCCTCTTCCCCTTTCCCCAGCCTCTGACCACCACTTGTTCCTTCTTGTCCTCATTTACACAGAGCCTCCATCTTCAGGCCAACCTCTGCCACCAGTGTCTCCCTTTTGCCTCCATGCTATCCCAAGCACTCTTTGTTGTCCCATTGGCAGAAACTTGACTAGCTGCCTTGGGGGAAGGCACAGGGGCAAAAGTTCTGCTCCTGCTTCTCTTGCTGAGCTCTTCCTTGTACCCCTTTACAGGCCTAACTGGTTAATTGGCACCCTTTGGCTTTACCTCTAATTGGACATTTTCAAGGCTTGGTCCCTTAAACCTTATCACATACCTGGAAGTTGGGACTATAAGTGAGGGGTCAGAAGCCACATGGCTTGCTTGACAGAGGGTAAGTTGCAGCAGGGGCCAGAATCCCCTCCTCTCTTCACTTCTGGCTCCATTTACTTGTGGTTGTCAGCCTCCTGGTCTCAGAAATGACCATGGTACTTAGTACTTTTAAGCAAAAGCAATAGAAAGCCCCAAGGACTGTGAAGGGGCGCTAACATGGGAATAGAGATAAAGTCTTTTTTCCTGCTCTGTTTTTTCCAGTACAGGGCTGGGTGTCTTTGCCTCTGATCACTGTAGCCTGTTGGAAACCCTTATGGACTCCCAATGCCTCCAGTTCCTTTCTTTGTTAAGGATATATATATGGATGCAGGTCCATAGGTCCAGGAGAGCCTGTGGCATCTTCTGGGTGGTATCTTTGAAGCAAACATCCTTTTACTCCCTAGGATTAGGAAAGTTTCAGGGGCATTAATATTAGGACAGTTCCTGTCCCAGAGGACACTACAGCAAGCCAGGCGGATGTCAATACTGTCTATGTGGTTATCCCACAAGGTACCTTCCCCAACAGGTGGGAAATGAGGTTCTGGAGTCCAGGAGATGTTACCTGAGATTGTACATGGATTTGAGCACTTGGTTGTGCACACTTTGACACTTTTTTGTCCTGCGCTGGAGGACCTTTCCCGCTGTCAAGATTCAACCCTATTGCATCTTCTTTTAGGAATCTGTTTTCAGAGTGTCTGGAAACTTCTTTGACCCTAAAGTCACAACACTCACCTTTGACTCCCAATTCCTTTGTAATACCTGGGTTCAGAGTCTGATGCAGTATAGGCTCCTAAATCCTTTTTTTAAAATTTTATTTTATTTTTTTTTCTTGTTTCAGAACTTTTGTTTATTTATTTATTTTTATGGCCAGCTCAGCCTGCCCTGAGGGCAGGGCTGGCGCAGCATATGGTGCCCGGGATCGAATCGCGGTCCCTGCAGCTGCCTGAGCTTTCCTAAGCAGGCGCTTTAGACCACTGAGCCATCCTGCCGGGCCCCAGGCTCATAAATCCTTATTAAAATTACCAAGCCAGTGTGGTGGCACATGTCTGTAATCCCAGCACTTGGGAGGCTGAGGCAGGAGAATCACTCTGAGTTTGAGGCCAGGCTGGGCTACATAGTGAGTTGAAGGCCAGCCTGGACTTCATAATGAGACCTTGTCTCAAAAACAAAACAAAACAAAACAAAAAACAACCAAACAAAAGCAAAACATGCTCAGCCCTTCTAAGCTTTGAAAGGAGTGTCAGGAATTGTTTCTCTTCCACAGGAGAGACAGGAGAGGAGCTCCTTGTTTTCCTTGTGCTATGGCCTGTGTTTTCACAAAGAATTCTACAGCTGCATTGCCCCCAGAAAGAGCCCATGGGCTGGGCTTGTGGAGAAAGAGTGTGTCTTCCTCAACTTTTTTTTGTGTCCTGTACCTTCTGTCTAGGTCCTACCTCTGAGCAGAGTAACTCTCTTCAGCCACAATGCTAGGAGGAAGGTTAGAATCAGAGTCAGAGGCAGAGACCCAGAGCCCAGGATCCTAGATACTCCTCCCTCTGGGGGGGTGGTGCTGGGACAGGCTCATTTCTCCAAGGGTGGGGCTGGCCTGTTTGGGCTGGTGCTGCCAAGCTGGATTTGAGGTCTGGGTGGGGCTGCCAGGCAGGCAGAGCCCCTTCTCGTTTGGCAACTGCTAACCCCTCACCTACCATCTCCAAACCGGTCAGATCAGCCTCCAAAGTCACTAGTTATCAAGTCCACAGATGAAGAGCAAATGGAGGGCCTGAAATGAAATGGTTTCCCTGGAGAAGTTCTCCCCAGCCTGTCTTCTCCAGAAAGGGAAGAACCTGGGTTTCTCTAGCACTACCATTGGAAGAGCCTTCTGAACTGCCAGGGGTGGGCAGTTTGCTTTGTAAATGAGGATCCTGCAGAGGGCATCAAACTCCAAGCTTCACAGACTGCAAAGGTGGCTTTTAGGCTGCATTTAGGTAGGGTTTGTTTGTTTGGAAATCCTCTCTACCATGCCCAAGAGGAAAGCTATGCTCTCAGCCCTCCTTTTTATTGCCTCTGCTGGGGCTTCTAGCAGCCTTTTCCATCCCATGCAGGAGCTCATGCCAGCTTTCAGGCTTTAGGCCTTAGTGCCGTGTATCCTAGTACTTCCAAACAGGTAGCAGTTTTCCAGAGCATTCTATCTGGCAGGTCCTGTCTGTGCTGCGCAATTATGTGTTGTTTTTCCAAATTCTTGTCATTCCCATTTTATGAATAAGGACACTGAGGTTGAGAGAGATCACTGACTTGCCCAAGGTACACAGCTGGTAAGTGGATGGGCTGGGATGTGAGGCTGAACAATCTGATGCCAGAGTCTTAGTATCTAAGTCACCCACATAATTACTGTCCCATGGAAGTCTATGGGAGGGTCTCTGAGCCCAGAGCTGGGGGAGATGCTGGTGTTGACATCCTTGGCTCCATCAGGAGCCCTGGCGGTCCCCGTTGGCCCTGGGTAGTGCTACCAGCACTTGTCTGTATCTACTGTTTCCTCGCTGCAGAACACCATGCCAATGTATGGACCGGTGGTGGTCAGCACAAGAGGACCAAGAGGGCTGGGGGGCTCCCTCAGAAAGATTTTATGGCTTGTCTCAGGCCTTGTGAGTTTCAGACAAGCTCAGCACAGCGGAGCCCAAGGCACTACAGACTGGAATTCTGGCTGATGAGTGGATGACAGGAAACTATCTGGCTGGGCCGCTGGGGTGCTTCCTGGAAGATGTTCCTCAGTTTAATCCAGACCAATGGTCTGAAAAGGATGTAGGTGACAGAAGAAGGCTAGTGTGTGTAATATGCCTGGTTTAGATATGAGGAACCTGCTTTAAGGCACCACTTTCCTCCTTAGGGAGCTGTGTCCTGGGTGTGTGTGTGTGTGTGTGTGTGTGTGTGTGTGTGTGTGTGGCTAATCTCAAGGGGCTGGTGTCACAGTCCCAAAAAGCTGTGGAGAGAATGGAGGGCTCTGGAGGACAAAGCATTGTTTAAGGAGGGTGGGGGCATCATTACTGGGGTGCTGCAGAAGTTTTTGGATCACCTGAGATTTTATTCAGGGCCTGGTCTCTGTGGTAACAGAGGTCTTTTATTTCTTCTGTGCTTCACACCTGGGAAATCAGTTTTGCTCCTTGCATCTCTTATCTTCAGCTTCTTGGGACACCTTGTGGGAGACCCCTGGATAGGGTCAGTAGTTGGATCATCTGGCTCTGCAGTCCTCTAGCCTTCTTTGGTCCCAGTCTTATGGCTGGCTATAATGTGGTACAATGGCCACTGGGCAAGGGCTGAGAATAGTCATCATCTCATAGTGAGGGGAGGATTCTAAGCTTGTCTGTGCTGTCACAGTGCACAGAGCACTTCCTGGAGGCTTGGCTCTGTTACTCTCAGCGCAGGGAGACAGAGCTCCAGTGTTTCCCTAAAACATGGACTCTGTTACCTGCACTTCCTCTTTTTGAGATATTGGGCACCCTTGAATGAGAAGCCCTATGGAGTGGGGAGAGAAGCTGGCTTTAAATCCTTTCTGCCGCTCTCTCCAATCACTTCTGAACAAAAGGGCAGTTTGGAAATCTTTGCTAAAATCATTCTCTTTGTGATATCGTTGAACCCGGGTTTGACTGTGTGGCAGGGAGTGGGGTTTGGCTTCCCTGTCCTTGCCTTTCTGCTTTGAGACAGCACAAGCCAACACATACTATCAGAGGGTGGAGCCCTTCTTTGGGTGACCTGAGCACATATTTTGGTGGCACATTCTTGGCCTTCTTAAGAAAGTACTTAGGTTCTCTCTGCACCTGAGGATGCCAGCCCCGTGCGGGGTGGAAGAAATGGTGGGAAGGAGCTGTGGATGCCAGCACCTCCCTACTACTCTTGCTGTTTTGGAACTAAGTAGATTAGACCGTGTGCAGTTGTGATTAAAATCGTGCTGTGTGGGAACCATTAGAAGCTTTGCCTTGAGCGGGAGTGGGAAGCAGCCATGTAGGGGGAAAGGAGGCCTTTCAGCTGTGCTGAAGCTAGAGACACTTGATTCTGTTTTTTTTTTATTGTGGAGTTTGGTATTAGCATTACCATTTTCTTAGACCAAGTCTTGGTCCTTGCTGCTTTCTTTGCATGGCATTGCTTTTTATTTCTCTGACTCCTTATTGCTCCAATTCCTTCCTTTTTTTTTTTATCTGTTTCTCCTACTGTTGCTTAGCCCTTCCTCCTGTCTTGGGCTTTGTCACTCTGTCTGTCTGAAGTATGTTAGACTGGGCTGCACCTCTTCTTAGCAGCCTACAGCCCGAGGGCAGACAGAGGACAGGGCAGGGACAGGTCAGGTGCTGGGGATTCATTCTAGCTGCTTGTAACCCCTCTACCCCTGCCCTGGAGAGGGTGGAACAGAGACTTCAAGTGCCCCTTTCCTGCTGCTGGTCTTGACTAGGTGCTACCAGCCTTAGCAGTCAGCGTGATAGAGTCAGGCTCATGTGGGTTGAGCTGTAACCTGAAGTGTCCCCTGTGGAGTGTGGAAAGTCAGCTTGAGCTGCAGTTTTTGTTTTTGTGTCTCTTTTTATAGCCCAAAGGAGACTATCACTTGAGACAACAGTGGGGGACCAGCCAGTTATGATCCTTGTGGTTTCCTGGCTAGAGCCAAAGAGAAAAGAGACTGGAGTCTAACCTGAACTAGAGCCTCAGGGGCATTGGAGCAGCTCTGGGTACAAATATCAGAGAGAATTCTAGGTGTGAGGCGCATGCTTCCATGGAGTGTAGGAGCATGAGCTGCCTGTGCACTGCTGGGACAAGCACACAGCACTCTCCTCCCTTACCTCACAGCTGATCCCTTCAGCCCAGTAGGACTCAGGGGCTATTTCCACAATGTGAATGCCTGTAGCTCTAGCCTACCTACCTGTTGTCCTATTTGTAAGGGTTTAGCCTCCATCGGGGACCCGGAGCCTATTCATAGGTGCCCCATAACAGCCACAGGCCCATCCTCAGGTGAAGCAGAGGGACTAGCAAGTGCTTTCCCCTTCCGGTGGCACGCAGCAGCACAGGGGCTGGGGCGATGGAGATGAGAGCACCACTGCTGAGTGCTCTCTGTGTGCCATGCACAGATAGCAGAACCTGAGGACAAGTTGCACTCCCGAGTCACAGGTGCTGAGACTCAGATTCAGAAGGGCAGAGTAGCTCACCCAGGGTCACAGAGCAGGGTTGTGTTCAGCCTGGGCAGGAACCCAGTCCTGGGTCTGGCCATCCCTCCCTGTATGTCACTCAGTGCAGCCAGGAGTCATCGTATGCCATCTGCAAAATGAAGGGTGGAGTACTCTACTTGGCAAGGGCCTACCTTTTGGCTGTGAAGGTACTTGGTGGGCAATGCCAGTGAATCAGACAAGGGGGAGGCACCTGGCCTCCTGTTGGAGCTGCTCTTACAAATAGATGAGCGGTATGGAGACAGGCCAAAAGGTAGCCCAGCGTGCCTCTCACAAGCCACTGGTGAAATGAGATTGCAGGGAAATATCCACCTGTAAGCTTGTCATTAGCAAGGTCTGCAGCCTGCTACAAACAGGAGCTCTAGGGTTATAATTCAAGTTGGAGAATCCCTTTCCACCCTATCTGGTGACTCAGCTAAGGGCTGAGTTAGGCTGAGCTGGACCAAGGAGCATCCATACCCAAGGAAGGCCTGACGGAGTAGAAATGAGTCCTTGGCAAGGTGTTCATCGTGTTGACAGGCCATCATCCTCTTCCCCTGGAAGGCAAGGCCTCCCTTTCTCTTTCTTTTTCACATGACTGGCCCCGTGGCATGATCCTCAGAGACAGAAAATGTTTCCAGAAGCCTGCCAGGTGTTTAGGGCTGAGGTGCTGTGTTACTGATCAGAAGCAGATGGAGAGAGAGGGAGCTTAGACAGTCAGTGCTGCGCAGAGCCTGATGCAGTTGGCTGCCTGTGCTCCCCCAGGCCTGTGTGGGGAGCTTCAGGGACATAGATGAAACCAAGGGAGGCACAAGAGATGCTGAGGGAGATGTGGGCTTCAGGCAGGATGGGAGTGGGATCGGAAGGTTCCCACGTCCCTGTCATATCTCTGGTGGATTCCATTCCACTCTTCCCACTCCCACTTCTTATTCTTTTGTTATCTTTGTGACACCTCCTTTAGGGGGAGGGACTCCAGATGTCATTCTTCTGAGAGCTAAGAGTTATTCAGTCTCCTCTCTCCAGAGCTGGCTGGAGCCTGGCTGGCCTCCTTATCTGGCTTCCTCCCTTCATAGGGAGGGTGCTCACCATCCTCTAACTCTGCACCAGCTCCATGGGCATCGTGATAGCGCACACAGCTACCCTTGGCTGAGGTGGGGTCTCTTCAAGAATAGAGAACGCTGAAGGGATATTACTTTTGAGATTGGAATGAAACACTTAGGTTTGCAAAAATTTTCCAGCCTTATGATAAAAATGTCCTATTTTTACACTGTCATACAAGAAATAGCACCAGGGTAATGTCTTGCAAATTATGTAGCTGATTTTGACAGAGAAGTCTTTTGTTCCTCTGAGAAACTGAAGAAGGTTAACAGAGGCAGGGCCTTCCGAGTTTGTTCTCAGGGGGCTTGTAGAAGAGCTATGTGGCTTCTCCCTGTCCCTGTAGGGAAGTTATTGATGGAATGTTGGCAGCTTGTACCTGTCATTCACTGGAAAGATCGTCACTCTTTCTGGGCCTCTTTTCTATTTCTTTCTTTCATCTTTTTATTATTTTTAATTTTATGTTTTTTTTTTCTTTTAAAAAGAAGAAAAATAGAAATAAAATAAAAGTTTCAAATCAGGCTAATAGAAGATGAACAATAATTAATATATTGTGCATTGTTATCTTCATAGTAGTTATCCAGAGTACAAGATGGAGGCATGAAATAATGTTGGACCTCTTTTTCCACCTGTAAAATGTGTATGAGGAGAATATGAGCCTCTTTCACAGATGGTAAGGCTGAGGAACTGGCCCAGAGTTACACCTTGCAGTAGACAATGTTGTTGAGAAGGATGCATGGGGGAGTTTAGAGTATAAGGGGTCTGCCACTTGGGTGAGTGGGGACTGCCACAGACAAGTGGAGGTGTGCTCCCCACAGCCTATCAACTAAAGCTGACAGTGAATTAGTTCCCTGGCATGGGTGCCCAGGTCTTGGTGCCCACTCTTTGTGGTCTTTTGGAAATCTGCCACCCTGGGGAGCCTACTTCTTACTGAGACTTTTACAGCAATACAGTCTTGGTCCACCCTTGAAAGCCAGTTTTGGTTCTGCACCTCTGAGGATCAGAGACTTCTGCCTGTGACTTGCTAGATTGGAGGGGGTCTGACTTCTGCAGGTCCCAGAGGCTATACCTAGATTTCTTTGTATTCTGAAAAACATGGAGGGAAAGAGGGTAAGGTCATCTCAGGGCAAGGCCCAGAGGAAACCTGAAGCCAGTTTTTAAGCCAACCCTGAAATCCATTTCTACCCATGACTCAGGAGCCCCTCAACACATTTAGTAAGTGCTTGTCACTCTTCTAATCTGATCTGTATATGTGTTCTTATTCTACCCTTATGGCCACTTGGGAAAATGAGTACTGTCACTATCCCCACTTTCCAGATTAAGCTGATGAGACTCAGAGAGATGGAATGGCCTGCCAAAGGCCACACGTACGCGTCAGCCTCTATGTTCAGGTCTGTCTGAGCTGGAATTCTGCGGCCATAGCTTGTCTGTAGTGTGTGGCTCCTGGCCTGGAACATACTGGGACTCCTTGACCTGTCTCAGCTGGCACTTATGTTTCCACTATCTTTCCTGTCTACCCGGGAGCTCAGATCACCTCCCCCTTTCTGGAAGCATTTCTCCCCCAACCCTGCCAGATCTGACACTTCTGCTTTTGTTTTCAAGTTGTCTAGGGTTGGCAGGAAGCAGACAAATGAGGCCATCAAAATTTAGCAAATTGGAGGAGTCTTGTGCTCTGCAACTTGACAATTTCATAATATACACACACTATCCTGTCAGCAGACCTTTCTGGCAAAACTTAGGGCTTGGAGCCTTGACTGCTCCTCCTCACCTTCCAGGGGAAGTGATCAGGGGAAGGCAAACCCTTTCCAATTTAGCAGATCAAGTAACTCAGCCTTCACTTAGAATAGGTACAGTAGTTTGGAAGCCCACATTCCCTCAGTAGGGGTTGGCTTTCCCCATCTTGACTTCTCTGCATGGGTCTGGCTCTAGAAGGAACAGAAAAGCAAAGACAAGGTGTTAGTTTTTCTAGGTCACTGTCCTCACTAGGCATTCTACTTGGCAGTGGCTCATGTATAGACCCCAAAATCCTTCAGGATGGGTCTGGGCCTGGCCGTTAAGCAAGGTCAGTAAATTCCTGCAGGATCTATGAAAGGATAGGCTTCCATGGTGATGAATTTAATTCTTGTTTCCAAGGAGCTTCCAGACTTGAAGGTGGCTGTGTATAACTTGAAGAAGCCACAAAACCTCCCTGAGCCATAGTCTCCTTAGCTAAAAAAGGTAGTTAACAAAGCAGCTGTTGAGGACTGGGGAGATAGCTCAGTGGAATAAGTGCTTGCTTGGCAAGTGCAAGGTCCTGAGTTTGATCTCTGGTGCCACCCCCCCCCCCCAAATAGTTCTTTCAAAGCAGCTGTTGAAGGGCAAGAGCTCATGTGCTTGGTACATGGCAAGGGTTCCCTGAGTATTTACAACAGTTGTCTTAGCCACCAAGTAGCAGAACCATGTCTAGGTTCAGGGTGTGCGGCCAAGCTCTGGGAAGGAATGGCTGAGCCCTTCCATTTTTTCCCCCCCAGACTAGTGTTTCTAGGACCAGGGCCCACGTAAAGCCTGGAAGCTGTGTGGAAAGGCAACAAAAGCAACTTTGAGGCTTGGCACTTCGAGTGGGGCCCCACTGCCTAGAAGCCAACAGGTTCAATTCAGATCTTGATTCACTATTCAGCTGTATGACTTTGAGCAAGTCATTTATCCTCTTAGAGTAAGTTTCCCCAGGGATAAGAAGGTGCTTTTAGCTCTGGAGATGATAAGTACTATAGGAGGTGGCATCAACCCACTAGTGGTCCAGCACCAGGGAGGACAGCTGTTGTGAAGGGTTGCTAACATCGACCTGATTCCATTGCTTCCCTAACCACTCAGCTAAGGCCTGGGCATTTGAGATCATTGGTATCAACATGAGCTGACCTTTTGGAACTTCTTGTCTGAGAGAGAGAGGTAAATGGGCAGGGTGAGACAGAGGACAGGCTGTGGTTAGAACTTAATGAAGCTTAGTCTGATCTGGCATGAGGCCAACTAATCCATAGCTGCAAAATTGGTTCCATTAGCTCTCTTAATGAGCTACAAAAGCTGAGAAAATGAGTACACGAAAGAATGATGGCACACGTCAAAGGCTCTAATTTGAAACTGTGGCTCGGAAGTTTGATTTGACACTATTATCAGCTTTCCAAAAGCAGTGGTACCCCTGGGAAATGGGGGTTCAGGTGGATTCTGGCTTTATGAGGTGAATGCTGAGGCCTTCAGAAAGAAACAGTGGTTGTGAACCCTGAACTTAGGAATTAGTCTGGTCTCTGACATCTGCTTCCGGAGTGGAGGCTGAGGCTGTAGTCAATGACTTCTGTGGGCAGCACTGCCAGTAAGGGTTACATTCATTAGTGGGGAGTCAAGTCCAAGGGTGTTAATAACGACGGAAGGTGCTAGTGGTCTGAGGCAGAGGTCATCTCACCAACCAGCGGAGAGATGGATCCCACTAATGGTGACCTCTATAAAATAAAGATATGTCTCCATAGGAGAACAATCCTGAATAACCACAGAATTAGGAACCAGAAGGGATCTTGGAGATAGCTGAGTAGCAAACTTGTCAAAGATGAGGTAAGGGAGTGTTTTTTCTTACCCATCAGCTCCAAAGAGAATAGGGGCTCCTGCTGGGGAGGAGCGACATAACTCAGTAACGTAAGCGCCTGCCTAGCAAGCACAAGGTCCTGAGTTCGGAGAGAGAAAATAGGGGCTCCCTACAGTGAAAACAGGGTGAATCAAAAATCTATATTTTCTGATCATTCTCTGTCCAGCACGGTATCCTGCATGCTTGGTGTGGAGCATGTGCACTGTGGTTTAGTCACGTGCTGGGAAGGTAGCTCTTCAACTTTCTGGTCTACTTTGGCCGGAGTTGAATGAATGGAATCCCTGAGATGCAAGAGAAGGTGCCGAAGGAACATACTAACCACTTCTCTTCTCTCAATCCTCTGGCAAAAAGCAAGGCTGGCATCCTAAGAAAATAAAGGACTCAGTGATGTTACCTCAGTGCTTGAGCAGTGTGCCAGGCTAGTGCTAGTGCTGTGTGCAGGCTTCCAACCTCATGGGAGAGTCCATAAGAGACACATTCATTTGAGACTTCCTGCGCCCTTTGTGAACCTGCTGTTGAGCATATTGAAACATTTTCCCTTTCTCCTAAGGTTTAATGTTAAATCCCTTTTAGAATGCGATCTTTTTTTTTTTTTTTTTTTTTTTTTTTTTTTTTTTTTTTTTTTTTTTGTCTTTTTGAGACAGGGTCTCGCTATGCAGTTGAGGCTGGCCTTGAGCTTACTTTTGTAGCCCAGGCTGGTCTCAAACTCGCACCAATCCTCCTGCCTCAGCCTCCCGAGTGCTGGGATTACAGGCGTGAGCCACCACGCCCAGCTTAGAATGCGATCTTCAAGAAAGTTCAGCGAGTTTTCGTTCATCTCTGACAGAAGTTGTGACATCTAACTGGTATCTTTCCTTGTCAAGACTTCCAGGAAGCTCAGAATTAAAATATGTCTTTGCTTATAGTTGTGAACTTGGGCTGGCCAAATAGCTCAGCAGATTAAAGTGCCTGCAAGCAGGAGCTGGTTTGGTGTTCCGTATTCAATCACCAGACCTGCTGTGCTAGCCCCGCCCCAGGGTACGCTGAGATGCCAATTGAGACTGTTTGTGACGGCAAGTGCCTGTAATCCCAGCTCTGGGGAGGCTGTAAAATAGATGGATCACTACAAGTCTGATCTAGTAGTGAGACCCTGAACACCCTTCCCTAGAATACAATACAATACAATACAATACATATATATGTGTGTGTGTATGTGTGTGTATATATATATGTGTGTGTGTATATATATGTATATATGTGTATATATGTGTATATATATATATATATATTTGTGAACTTAAATGGGTTGCTGGTACATATTTTTCTTCAGTCTTGAGAGAATCTGATATTATTGATAATTTGGCCTCTGCCATACTTTGGAATTATAAAATGCCTGAAATCTTATTGTCAATAAGCAAGGTACATGGAAATAACGGGATTTAAAGTGCCTCTTGGGGAATATGGGGAACTAGATCTCTGGCCTCCAGGCAGTTCCCTTTTGCTTCTGGGGCTGCGGCATGAAATCTAGAGCTTGGTCTTCTTAATTTGTTACTGCCTCAATGGGAGAGATTACAAATCAGCTGTCTTCCTGTGGAAAGAGTAGGTGTTCCTGCCCAGCTACAGAGCAGCTGGACTAGGGCTGCAAGTTACTTGCTAGTGTGTGGAGGTTGGGATCTTTGAGGGCAGACAGTTTGTCTAGGCTGCTCATCTCAGACTCCTTTGTGTGAGAGACAGATGGAAATACTATGAGCATTTTTATTTGAGAAAAGCCCAGTGCTAAGGTTGTTAGCAGCTATCTGGCTTATAAAAGTGGTTCACCAACTAAACATGACCGGGTTCTGGATTGCTTGCTTTCCCCTCTGGAGTTAGATTCCAGGTTTTTCTCTCCAGTAAAGAATTGAACAAATGGGCAAAAAGCAGTGGCAAAGATTATTTAAGAAAGTAGAAGTGGGGCTGGGGAGATAGTTCAGTGGTCTAAGCTCCTGCCTGGCAAGCACAAGAACCCAGGTCTGATCCCTGGTACTGCATGCTGTGTTGTGTGGTGGCACATGCCTATAATCCCAGCACCGGGGAGGCTGGGATCACTACGAGTCCAAGCAGCATAGTGAGACCTGTAATAGATAAATAAATAAATAAGATTTTTTTTTTTTTTAAAAGAAAAAGAAAGTAAAAGTGAAGTGTGGGGAAGCAGAGCATGGTTGAGTTGAGTCAAGAGAAAAAGAAGTATAGAAAACAGTGTGGAGACTCCTTAAAAAACTAGAACTGGAGCCGGGCGTGGTGGCGCATGCCTGTAATTCCAGCACTCGGGAGGCTGAGGCAGGAGGATCAGTGCAAGTTCGAGACTAGCCTGGGCTACAAAAATGAGCTCAAGGCCAGCCTGAGCTGCATAGTGAGACCCTGTCTCAAAAAGACAAAAAAAAAAAAAAAAAAAAAAAAAAAAAAAAAAAAAAAATAAAAAAAAAAAA
>PVJA010008082.1:0-30129 GCA_004027025.1 Myocastor coypus
TTTTTGCCTGGGGATCAAATTCAGGACCTTGAACTTGCCAGGTAGGCACTTATGCCACTGAGATATATTCCTAGCCCTATCTCTTCTAAGTGACATGAAGTGACTGCTTGGTCAATATCTTAAATATGCATATCATTTTAAATTTCATGCAAAGGCAGAACCACTCATTACATAAGCTTTTTTATTGTGATAAAATAATGCTCCTCAAGAGTCCTTGGCTAGGGTTGAGAGAACCTTTTTTCTCAAGATGGTACTGAAGGCAAAGAAGGAAGCCCTTGCCCCTCTCAAAGCTGAAGCCAAAGTAAAAGCTTTGAAGGCCAAGAAGGCCGTGCTGAAAGGCATCCACAGCCACAAAAAGAAGAAGATATGAACATCACCCACCTTCCACTGTCCCAACACACTAAGGCTCCAGAGGCAGCCCAAGTACCCTCGGAAGAGCCCCCCCAGAAGAAACAAGCTTGACCACTGTGCCATCATCAAGTTCCCCCGACCACAGAATCAGCCATGACAAAGGTTGAGGACAACAATACACTCATGTTCATTGTGGATGTCAAAGCCAATAAGCACCAAATCAAGCAAGCTGTAAAAAAGCTCTATGACATTGATGTTGCCAAAGTCAATAACCTAATCATGCTTGATGGAGAGAAGAAGGCATATGTTTAACTCGCTCCCAATTATGATGCACTGGATGTTGCCAACAAAATTGGGATAATCTAAACTGAGTTTATCTGGATAATTCTAAATATATACCTTTTTTCCCAGAAAAAAAATAAAAAGAGTCCTAGGCTATTTTAAAAATCAACAAAAGAAAATTTATTGACATTGCAGCAGAAAACCAATATTAATACGAATAGGGAGTCTGCACCAAGGAGTTAGAAAGCAATTTGTATTACACTAGTGGGATGGGGAACCTAGAGGCTTAAACTACTCTCCCAGAGTCAAGTTTGAGTTCAGTTTATAAGTGGTTTGCATGTGGGAAGTACAAAGACGATAGCAGGTTATTACATGAACGGTTACAAGGAGTACAAGAATGATATCATGTATTGCCAGGAGGTTGTACCGGAACATTCTGTGAGGGAAGGGGTCTGAGAAGAGTAGGTAGAGTTGAAAGCGTCCTTGACTGGGCCAGTATCCTCCAAGTCCTTGAGGCAAGCTGGACTCACTGCATAAATTCAGAAACCCAAACTGGACAGTCAGTTTGACTCAGACATAGTTAAGGAGGAGCATCTGGGCCTATGCAGTCAAGGCTAGCTACATTACAGGAAGCATCACCATAGTCACAGGCTATGAACTGATTTCTAGATTTTGTTATAATATACTGAAAAGTCTGTTGTTCAGTAAGTGTGTTCTAACAACAAAAAATGGAACCACAATGGTTACTCACTACAACCTGCTATTCAGTGACTATGTTTAAAGACCTACCTACATATGGAATATGCCCCTACCAAGCATAACTCATATGCCATCCAAAACATCCACCACCTCTCCAATGAGAAATTATATAAGATGGGCCAGCCAAATAGCTAGTGGATTAAAGCGGCTACTTAGGCAGATACAGGGGCTTGGGGTTCATCCCCTGGCCTGCTGTGCTAGCCCCACCCTGGGGCATGTTGAGAAGTGATTGAGACCGGGCATGGGAGCATGCGTCTGTAATCCCAACACTTAGGAGGCTGTAAACAGGAGAATCACTACGAGTGCCATCTTCATGGTGAAATCCTGTGTCCCCTGTAATAACTGCATAAAAAAAGAAATTACATGAGATAAGGTCTATTTTTCACTCATGTCAAGATGTCAGCAGTCTTCCCATCCAAGCCTTCTTGACAAAAATTCCCTTTAATGCAACCAAGTCAGATTCTAATGTGCATTTGCAAGATATTATTGCCATGAGTTAAATGATGACTTTTACTGCTCTATCAAACACATTTCCAAGAAGAAATAAATAATACCCTAAATACTACATGCCTGCTTGGGAGCTTGGGTGGCTTCAGGGACTGCGGTTCAATCCCCGGCACCACATGCTGTGCCAGCCTTCCCCTCAGGGTGGGCTGAGCCGACCATAAAAAATGAGTGAATAAACAAACAAAGGTTCTGAAACAAGAAAATAAATAAATAAAAGTTTAAAAAAATACTAAATGTTCAGAGAGGCACTGAGGTGTTTACAAACTTATTATTTACTGAGGTATGGATGTGAAGAAATTCAAAAGCTCAGGTTTTTTTTTTTTTAACAATTTATTATTATTTTTTAAATATTTAATTATTTATTTATTTATTGTTTCAGAACCTTTGTTTGTTTATTCACTCATTTTTATGGCCAGCTCAACCCGCCCTGAGAGCAGGGCTGGCGCAGCATGTGGTGCCGGGGATCGAACCGTGGTCCCTGAAGCCGTCCAAGCTTTCCCAAGCAGGCGCTTTAGACCACTGAGCCAAACCGCCGGGCCCAAAGCTCAGGTTTTATAACAGGTTTTACAGCAGCTATCCATAAGTTACAAAAGAATTGAAACCAGGTGACAATAGAAACATATGGAGAATAAAATAACTTCTATTTTTGTATAAGGGAAACCATATAATATTCAAGTATCTGATTTGCTTCACTTAACAGTATAGTCTCAAAGTACATATATTAACATGTCTCATTTGTATTTTTAAGGGCGCAATAGTACTCTATTGTATATAAATACACTTTCTTTATCCACTTATCTGCTGGTGGTTTGTGTCTAGCTGTCCTCCTAACACCTCATGTAGTGATAGGGCGGAATTTCAGAGTTTGTGATTAATTCATGGTCCAATGCTAGGATTATGGGTGTGAGTACTATACCCACCCTGGGGTCAATAGTTTCAGTGTGAGAGGCTTGCTAACTCCCATAGCCTTTGCTCCCTCTTTGGCGTTCACTTTCTTCTGCCACCATGAACTGCTCCACTCTCCCATGTGCTTCTCTGCCTTGGAGCCAGCTGATTATGGACTGAAACTTTGACAAACTGTGAGCTAAATAAACCTTTCCTTCCTTAATTTTGGGTGTCAGGTATTTTGTCCCAGCAATAAGAGAAAAGTAACTGAGACAATGAGCATAGGAGCTGTTTCCAAGATTTAGCAATTATGAATTCTTAGCTGTCAGCACAGGCATACATGCAATACTGTGGTATGGACAGCAGCGCAGTGACTCCACCTCGGACTCTGCCATCCCGACCAGGTCGTGCAGCAGCCTCAGCCTGCATCCATTCCCTGACTCACCAATAGCCTGAGTTCCAATGCCACTCACCTTCCTGAACAGGCCTCATGAAAGCCAGAATTGAAGACACAGATGAAATGGATAGATTCCTAGAAAAGTACAAGTTACCCAAACTGAATCAAGAAGATATAAGAACGCTCAATAACCCAATAATAGGCAATGAAATATGAAATGTTATAAAAAGCCTATCAACAAAGAAAAGTCCAGGACCTGATGGATTCACCACTAAATTCTACAAGAAATTTATAGAAGACATAATCCCAACACTCCTCAAATTCTTCAATGAAATTGAAAAGGAAGCAATCCTTCCAAAATCATTCCTAGAGGCAAGTGTTACACTGATAACAAAACCAGAGAGAGATGCAACTAGAAAAAAAAACTGCAGGCCAATTTCTCTCATGAACATAGATGCAAAAATCCTCAGTAAAATCCTTGCCACTAGAATACAACAAATCATGAAGAAGATTATACAGCATAATCAGGTAGGATTCATCCCAGGGATGCAAGGATGGTTCAATATATGCAAATCTATAAGTGCAATACACTATATCAATAGAGCCAAGACCAAAAATCACATGATCATCTCAATTGATGCAGAAAAGGCCTTTGACAAAGTCCAACACGCATTCATGTTCAAAATCGTACAGAAAATTGGAATAAAGGGCCTCTACCTCAACCTGATAAAAGCCATCTATGACAAGACTGTGCTATGACATTTCTAACTCTTTTGGAAAGATGTCTAAAGACGAGATAACTGGGTTAAATGCGATTTCTATTTGTAGGCTTTTAAGGAATCTCTATACTGATTTCCATGGTGGTTATACCATTTACATTCCCATCAACAATGAAGAAGGATTTGTTTCTCCCCACAGCCTCACCAGGATTCATTGTTAGTTGATTTCTTGATGGCAGCCACTCTTTCTGGCATGAGATAGAATCTCAATGTTGTTTTAATTTGTATTTTTTGAATGATCATTAGTGATCAACTTTTTTTACTGTGTTTATTGGCCAGCTGCATTTCCTCATTTGAGGAATCTCTATATTCATTTGACATATGTTTTTATTGAGTCTTTAAATTTGATATTCTAATCATTTTGAGCTCCTTATACATCCCAAATATTGGTCCTTGAGGCATAGGTGGTAAAATTTCTTTTCCCGTTCTGTAGGTTGTCAGCTCATGTTGTTGGCATCTGACTTTTCTATGCCAAGACTCTTAATTTAGTGAGATCCCATTTATTGATTCCTTGTTTTTTTTTTTTTTTTTTTTTCCTGCATGCCTGAAGTTTTATTCAGAAAGTCTTTGCTATGGTACTGTTTATGGAACTCTAGGTGAGACCAATGAACACACAACATATGACAACCTTGTGTGAGTTCCTCAAGTGGTTAAAAAAAAGGCCTAAATATTCTGACCCAATACTTGTGAGATGCTAAGCATTGGTATTGCTATTGCTATCTACATGAAACAAAAATCTCGTTGGTTGCTGGGTGCAGTAATACATGCCTGAAATCCTAACTGTCTGAAGGCTGAGGCAGAAAGATTTCTGTGAGTTCAAGGCCAATGTGGGCTACAGAGTGAGTTTAAGTTGAGCCTGAAATACCTAGTGAAACCCTATTTCAAAACGACAAAAAAGTATATCTATGTATCTATATCTATATACTTACTGTTCTTTCTACTTCTAGTATTGTTCCCATCTAGTACATTAGTGTGCTTTTTGCTTTAATATTGATTTTGATTAGCAAAGCTCACCATGTCACTTTCTTGCTAAAACATTTCAGTTACTACTATTTTCAAGTAAATTCCAAGTTTATTAACATAATATCTAATATCATCACCTGTCTACGTTTCCAGCCACATCCCCAGTAATCACATCATTTGTACTCTGACCCACCTTCTATTTCACATTCATATCTTTTTTTTTTTTTTACATTCATATCTTTATAAGTGGCCTGCCTTTGATTCACAAAACTGATTCTGCCCTTTTGGTCTAGCTGAATCTCTTCCCCATCAACACTAAAGCCCTCTTTCACTTTCTCCAGGTAGCGACTGCCTATCAGTGTAGTAGGTGCCCTTTCTAATATGCTCTTCTTTAGACATAGCATTCAGTAAAGTTGTTGATATGGTTTTATTTTTATTAAATTTATAATTATGTATCGTGAAACTTTTTAGAAAATATAGCAAGGAAATCTCAAACCGAAATCAATCAACCTGCCACATATTTATTTTATGCCCCCACATGCATGCATTTTTACTTATAGCTGCTTCCTTATGTGCATTTATGCTTGCACACACACATGCATACACACACACACACACACACACACACAAACACACACACACACATACACTCCCCTAATGCAGTAATCTTCTTTGGAAGTTTTTTTTAAATATTTTGCTAAAACAACTGACACATAGTGGGACAGCAAGATAGCTCAGTGGACTAAGTGCCTGCTTTGGCCAAGTGCAAAGACTGAGGTTTGATCCCCAGTCCTGCATGCTGCATTGCCCCCACTCCTGGGGCATGTTGAGCCAGCTACCAAGTCCAGGTATGGTGGGACATGCCCCTGTAAATCTTAGAATATACTACAAACAGTCTATTCCTGATTTGCTAACAACATTTAAGAACTGAAAGCAACTTGCAAATATAATTATGAATATGCAAGAGCAAATAAATAGAGCTGAATACTGCTGAATTCACAATACCTAGCACCTATATTTTTAAAACTGTCCCAAAGATAGATTCCTTCTTTATAGAACTTTTAAAATTTATTTATTTATTTATTTATTTATTTATTTATTTATTTATTTATTTATTTATTTATTGTTTGGGTCTCACTATGCAGCTTGGACTCATAGTGATCCTCTTGTCTCACCATTCCAAGTGCTGGGATTACAGGCATGTGCCACTATGCCAGGCTGGCTTGTCATGAGGCACACAGGACACGTAGTACTAGGAGTGAAACCTTGGTCCTTGCACTTGCCAAACAGGCACTTAGACAGCCAAGCTATCTCTCCAGTCCAATTCTATTAATGACTTTATTTAAAAATAATATTTTAAAAAGTAATAGACAAATTTTATTTTAACATAAAAGAAGTAGATTTTAATAAAGGAAACATAAAAAGAACTTTTTACTTCTATGAAAGAAGCCAAAGCCGGGCGTGGTGGCTCATGCCTGTAATCCCAGCACTCGGGAGGCTGAGGCAGGAGGATTGGTGCAAGTTCGAGACCAGCCTGGGCTACAAAAGTGAGCTCAAGGCCAGCCTCAACTGCATAGCGAGACCCTGTCTCAAAAAGACAAAAAAAAAAAGAAAGAAGCCAAAATTTATGACAAAATATTTAGAGAATAACAACAGTTAGTACATTGTATATTATAATCTTAGAAGAATGGCTGAAGTGTCATTAGAGTTCAAGTCATAGACAAAAAAGACTTACAAAGAAGAAACAAACAGACAGAAGCACAACTCTTCTTCAATGAACAGAGAAAAATGATGTCATAAATAAAATAAATTCTATTTTCATACATATGGTTAGGTCATGATAATATATAGAGATAGAGATAGATGCAGACATCGATGTAGAATTTCTTCAGCAAGAAAAATCTTGCTGCCTCTCCCCTCTCAGGACTGGTATTTCAGCTGAAGAAAGTTACTCTTTCTCCTAAACCTAAACAGTCAAATCCTGGGAAAAATAAAAGAAATAATTTTATCATAGTTTACCAGTCAATGTCTTAAAACTTGAATGTGTGTTTTCCCCATGTCTGCCCATCACATGACAAGGGTCGCATTCACTGTGCTCCTGCTGTCTCACAACTGCGCCCTCCCCATTTGCCTTCACTGTTTCTCCATCATCACTTAATGCAGTGGTTCTCAACCTGTGGGTCGCGAGCCCAGCGGGGGTCAAACGACCAAAACACAGGGGTCACCTAAAGCCATCAGAAAATACATATTTAAACCCATGCTATGCCATGGTGAAATATTATTTATTGGAATTAATAATAAATATTTCTCAACATATGATTAAATATTGTTTTTGTGATTAATCACCATGTTTAAATTTTGTTCGATTTGTAGCAATGAGAATACATAATGCATATCAGATATTTACATTCAGAATCATAACTGTAGCAAATTATAGTTTTGAAGCAGCCGCCAAAATTATTTTTTGGTTTGGAGTCACCACGACATGAGGAATTGTATTGCGGAGTCATGGCATTAGGAAGGTTGAGAACCACTGACTTAATAGAAGGTTACATTTTCATGCTATAGTTTAACCTACCTTGAATGTGTATATTCTTATCTGGGTGTAGGATGTGTAAGTATATGTATATGCATATGTTTATGTTTTGGAAGAAAGAGTGAACAGGGTGAGGTGTGTTTGTAAGAAGTACTCCTGAAAAATGGGATGTGATGGTGCACACCTGTATAAGCATCATTCAGGGGGCTGAGGAACAGGGTCACTTCAGATTGAAGGCCAACCTGGGATATATTGTTAATTAAAAACCAGCTTGACTCCAAGTTGAAAACCTGTCTCAAAAAGTATAACATGCAAAACAAAATAAAATAAGACATACATCTCAATATCATGGAAAATGTAGTAAGTTTTTTGTTGTGTACATATATTCTTTTTTTTTTTGTGGGACTGGGGATTGAACTCAGGTCATTGCACTTGCCAGGCAAGCGCTTATTCTGCAGAACTATTTTCCTGCCCCGCGTACATAAATTCATAGACAACTATTTGACTGTATTTCTAAGTGCAAAACACAAATCAGTGCAAAAAGGGTGGGAGACAGCCTTCCAGTTTCAAAGTACATATTATCTTCCTCCCACACTAAATTCACAGAAATAAAAGAACATGTATTTTAAAGAATAAATCAAAATACAAACAGTACAAAAAACAAGTCACTTAAAAGCAGGAGATAAAACAATAAATTACAGATGAGAATGACACCAACATCCATGCCTCTCTTGGGAAAGGTTTAACAGGAAGTGACATCGGGAACACAATTGTTCCACGCATGGTAAGAATGGATCTAGGACTAGGACGGGGACATGGAAGTTACCAGGAACATAATTAGTTGAAACACCACAAAGGGAAGAGCCAAGAGAGCCCCAGTCTCATGCTTGTCCTGTAAGACAAGCAGTAGTGTATTTATCTTCACACAAACAGGATGGACACACTTCAGATAGGGCAGTGCACTAGAGTGCTATATGTAAGCAGCACTTAGCACTTACTAGTACTAGCACTACCCTGCTTAGTAGATGTGTTGAGTTCCAATCTCAGGACAGTATTAAATGAACCCAAGGAAAAGGAGAGGACTACTAGGAAGAGTTTTTAAAGATAAAGCTCATGAGAGGCAGGAGGGGTCCTGGAAGTGGGTCACTGCCCAGGCTCTTTGTTTAGGGAGTTCCTACACAGCAAACTCATATTGCAGGCACCTTGGGTCAAAGTATCATCAACATAGAATTACAATACACTCACTTAGCAAAGATGGTTCATCAGAAATACAGGGCACCCAGCAACGGTAGATTACACCACAACAAAGGCATTCCTAAGGAAGTAAGAGGGACAGTCAGGATGCTCTGGACAAGTGTGTCTGTTACTCTATTTCTAAGTGTTTGATACATTGTTCAGGCTCACTTTCCCTTTCCTTATCGTCAGGGAAATTGCAGGCTTAGCCATGATTGTCTCCATCTTGAGGCCTAATTTCTGTCATCTCAGCCCTTGTCTACAGGCCTGGTTTGTCTCATATCTCTGTTCAGAGTCTATGTTGAGGCTGGCCCCTTTCTCATCCTCTATCAACATCTACCTATCTCAGCTATCTGCAAAAAAGAACTATATTAGAGACATTCAGACAAACCCAAAGCACTGGATACAGATCATTCATCCAGTTGCCTCACCTGGCACAACATTCTTAAACTGGTTTAAAGACGATGCAGTGATAGAAATATTGCAGGAAGTGATACCTTTCAATTTTCCAGCACCAAAAAGGCATAAAACTACACAGAATTTATGAATGTTATGCAGTGAAAAACAGATACCTAATAGTGAAATCTTAGAATCAAATGCAGAGAGGAAAACCCTGGCACTACTAGAGAGAAAAAAACAATATAGTCTTCACAGGAAAATAAGGACAAAATTTGTGTCCAGCTTTTCTTTTTTTTTTTTTTTTGGCGGGATTGGGGTTCAAACTCATGACCTTGCACTTTCCAGGCAGGCGCTTGTGCCACAGAGCTATCTCCCCAGCCCCTATGTCCAGCTTTTTATTAGCACATCACTTACAATGAAACAACTGGGCAAAATGTCAAGTTGCAAAAGCCTTTGACTCCCAGTTTCTTCTGTTTGTGTCTCCTGCATTTATTCTGGGTGGGCTTGGGGCCTGAGATTGATCTTGCCGCTGCTCTTTGTTGTTTTGTATAGCACTGTTCTTTGCCCTATGGTGTAGTACTCTGGTACAGTTGTGTGCTTAGCACTTACTGAATTTCAGGTCCAGATCAACCAAGTTGGAACTTGTCCAGATGTTCTGGCTGAATCCTGCTGTTGTGCTCCGCTTTTTCCTGCTGCTGCTCTTGGAAGTCAACCTGCTGTACACTTCTCGTAAGATATTTAGCTCCTGGATTAGCTGTGAGAGTCTGAATCCAGCCTCTCTACAGGGAATTTTGCTTCAGGGATCCACAGGAGATGCTGGGTCTGGGGTCTGCAACAGTACCTATATGTACCTTTCGCTGGACTCTGGGCAAGGAAGTATCTGGTGGGCGTTGGCAGGCAGAGAGGTCCCTACCTGTGCACACAGGCTGAGGCAGTTGCAAAAGCCTTTGCACGTGAAATTCCATACCTAATCACATTGTCATTAAGCAAAGCCATTTTCAGATAGAATAATAGCAGAGATTTTTCATGGACTTGTCTTCTAGTTCTGAGCTGAGCCTAATATTACATATTCAGTTTTGGTTTAGCCGTATTCCAGATATTCATGCCTGCTCTTATCCTTTGGTGCCCTGACAGTTGCTAAGGTTGAATGTAGTCATTGTTTTCTCTGCTACTGAAGAGATCCTTCAAAAACTGCACTTACTGCCTTTCGTAACATGTTTATATTCTTACTATTTCCCTGTGCCTCCTAACTGACTTACAAAGGATGATCTCTTAGATTTCAGATCCCTTGGATCCTTATCTCTGGCCTGATTCCCATTCTGAGAGTCCATACTTGTACCAATCCTGCATGTCTGTCCAATTTGATTCCTGGTCTCTGCCAAAATGGTTCTTTCAAACAGCATTTAAGCTTTGGTCAGAGTAGATTTGAACTTTTCACAGAATATAAGAGTATGTGTTATTTTAGAGTTTATGTCTGCAGTGTTCCTGTGAGAAGTCGGAAGGAATAAAGGTTATCTAGGCTTGGATTTAAATTTTAGCTATGCAATTTACTAATTCACTACCCCAGGGCAAGCTATATTAAACACACATAAACCTATTCTTATAAAAAAGCAAAAATATATTTTTTTTTTCCTCCAGGATGATTGGTCAAAACAAATAATATGTTTAAGAGACCCTGCAATTTTAGGCTGTCAATTAACATCGATTTTCTCATTGTCTTCTCTCATAAGTTTTGTAAAAAAAAAGAATGATGAATTCATTTAACCTTGGAAAATAATTTAATAAATAAAAACACATTTCCCATAACATGAATAATAAGTTGAAAATTAGTTGAATGCACAAGGTTGTTTTTCATTTACTCTTATGATCACCTGCAAATTAACTACTTAAAAACAAATCACTAAATATTTATTAAATATATAAAATATATAATGACCAGTTAATGTATTTATGCCATGCAGTTGTACAATGTATATGGAACTAAACTATATAGCAGAAAACTTGCATGCTATTTTACAATGAGAAATACTGTCAATCTAGTCAACTGGACCATACTTTCCAAGTTAACAAGCACATTCTTTTGTAGAAGTCAAATCTATTGGGATAAATTATCAAAGTATCTGTTAGTATGCATGATGTATAACACAGACATTAGCTATACAATTTTAATCTACTCAAACATCTTTCTTAGTAAATATCTACCTGGTAGGTTACTCAGAAGCTGGAGGTGGTAAGCCTTCTCCTCAGCAAATAGCAAGGTGTTTGTGTCTTATTGCTGGGGTTAGATTTTAAGACTCCACTTGTTTCTGCCTTGTACCCAGACAGCCTTTTGGCCAAACTGCTCTTTCTTCAAACTTATTGTTTCTTCAAATATCCTATGTTATTGGTCTGATAATTATATTTAAGAAGACTTGGATGTAGGCTTACCAGCTTAACCCTTGTAGTTACGTTCTTTCCAAATCAAATATGCTAAAAAAAAATTTTAAAGTCCAATATGCTACCTGTATCTGGAGGTTCATGTACATAGGCTCATATGCTCAGTGTTGGTAAAATCCAAGTTGGCCAATCATTATGGTATACAGGAAAATGGCATTGCTGAAAGCTGGCCCTGAGTAATGGAGGGGCCCCACCACCAGCATCAGCATCTTGCCACTTACACGCGCAGTGGGGTCTTCATAGCAGAGAAAATTGGGGAGGCAAATGAGATGATAGAGATGTACTAGCTTCTTTCATCCTTTCCAAGATTCAGACTTCTTTCCCTGTGGAAATGACATTAAAAATGCACATCATGGGGCCAGCATCTGTATTCTTCATCTGTTTGGCTGGGGTGAGAAGAGGTAGTGTGGCAGTACAAACCCAAGACCTGAGGAAGTTTAGAGATGCCATTTGTCTCTAATAGGAAAAAAAAAGTTAACTTTACTGTGGCAACAGTGTTGATTATAGTAGTATGATCCTTAAATTTTAAGCAGTAAAAGATGGCATATTGTTTTCTTCATTCTGTGGAAAGTGGGCAGGCTCTTTTACACTAGTACACACATAGCTTTCCGCTATACTTGGAGTGAGTTCTGAATGTAGGAGAGTCACTGTGGGCAAGGTTGTAGAGTTCTACACTTACATGCCCCACATATTAATGTAAAGTTTCTCTTTTAGCAAGACTAAACCTCCAAAGAGGTGGAAAGTTAAATGTAGATTTAGCTTGCTTAGCCTACTTCATACGTGAAATTTATCACTTCATTCTTGGAAGTTGGTATGTCGATATATTTCACTGAAATACCTCGTTCCAGAGTGTAGGAGATGAGATCATACCATACATACCATTTCAAGTTTCTTTTATTTCATCCTGAACAAGACAGAAAAGAAACTATTGAATTTGATGGAATGATAACCAGACAATAATATCAACCTTCTCATCCATAAAAGTGTGTTTTGAAAGTAAGTTGTGTAAGCTTCTTAGACTTTTTTTTTCTTTTTTGTCTTCTTGAGACAGGGTCTCACTATGCAGTTCAGGCTGGCCTTGAGCTCACTTTTGTAGCCCAGGCTGGTCTTGAACTCGTACCAATCCTCCTGCCTCAGCCTCCCAAGTCCTGGGATTACAGGCGTGAGCCACCACGCCCAGCTTAGACTTTTTTAAAAAAATGTACTTGGTACAGGATCTTACTATGCAGCTGGGACTCACAATGATCTTCCTGTTTTCAGCCTCCCCAGTACTGGGATTACAGGCATGCGCCACCACACCCAGGCTTGGTTGTAGGCTGAGCACACCTGAGGATGGGACAGGTACAGCATGCAGTACTGGGGATTAAACCCCAGTCCCTATCCTTGCCTAAGGAGGCACTTAATCTGTTGATATATCTCACCAGCTCCTTCTCAGACTTTGAACAGACTATGGAGCCAGATCCTAAGAGTAGAAGAGAATGTGGCATTTTCCCCTGATATAAATGAAATGACTCTCATGAACTGTGTGTGTGTGTGTGTGTGTGTGTGTGTGTGTGTGTGTGTGGTGTGTGAGACACACAGACAGACAGTGAGAGACAGCTGGCGTATTCCCCATGTTGGCTTCTGTGCAGACTCTGAAATGTAATCACATGCTGGATTGTAGTTACTTCTGGTAGCAGCTGTTAGGAAAAGATCATAAACTAGTGTTTCCTAGTTCCATTTTGATCCTCAGAAATATATAACGTAGTCACAGCAGTGCCTTTAAAAAATCAGTTGCCAATGTTGAATAATGAGGGAGTGGTGGCACATATCTGAAATCCCTGCACTCAGGAAGCTGAGGCAAGAAGATGATCACAAGCTTGAGGTCAGCCTGTAGGACATAACAAGATCCTGTCTCAAAAAACAAAACAAACAAAAGAAAATGATTTTGTTTAAAAGCATGAATTTCAGAATTCTTACACCAAATCATATCTGGAAAAGCTATCTTTGTGCAACTGTCAGGCTGATACCCTGAGGAGCAACTGAGACCACTAGAACAGACATGATTGAGGAAAAAATGGTAGCTGTATTTCACACTGGGTGCAACCTGGTCAAGGGTGAGAAAGCCACTGACCACGAACAAGGGAAAAGAATCAGCTTTATGAATTAACGTAGGTATGGTAGGAGTCCCTTGCTGGGTGTGGTGACTCTGGTGGGAAGAACTCGGGGGGAAGTAAAGAATAACAGCAGCATTTTGCTGACTTACAGAGTGGCATTCTATATACTTACAGAGTTTCCTACAGCCTGAGAACCAGGCTTGGGAGACATCCTGATAAACAGACATATTTTCACCATCCAGGTTGGCTGAGGGGGCTTTCTTCTTTGAACAGACTGGTCTGCAGAAATTTTTTCTCTTCAGGTCGATAGGAACCTAATCGGACCTAATAGTAACCAGCATGACAAAATAGAATTTGCAACATTAAGACTGTTTTCCCTTAAGGACAAGTGGAGGGTTATCTTCTTTTTGGAAGGAACTGCATATAACAGCACCATCTGTTGGGGTTTATATCTATATCATGCACTCATAGGTGAGAATTTGGGGAAGTGAATGGGTCATGGATGTGTGACACCTGTGTCCTAATTCACTGGTGAGTTTATAGCTAAATGTGATTTGGGGGGGGGGAAGCCCCGTTGGGGGAGCTGGATTGCTGCAGGTGTGAACTGGAAGGGTCACTTTCCCTCCCTCTTTGATCTCTCTCTTTTCCTCCTGCTGCCATGCCATGAACTGTTTCTCCTCTGCCATGTTCCCTGCCATGCTGCCTTTTCTCAGAGATCGCCATCCATGGACTGGACTTCTAAAAACTGTAAACTGAAGTAAAACTCTCTCTCTTAAAGTTGTGGGTTTGCATCTTATGTGTTAGCAAGGAGAGTAGCCAAGACGTCATCCATGGCTATGTGACATTTTAGTTTTGCTACTGAATCATTTTGAGATACACAATACCATGGAGACTTACAAAGACTGTCAGACTGAAAACATGGAAGAATAAAATTTCCTTATGTTAATGAAAAAATCCATTATTTTTATGTGATTAATTTTAAAAATCTTTATGATCATAAAATACTATAAATGATATCTTCTGATGATCAATTCTGTGTGCTTCATACAGTATACCATAATAAAAAAAATGAAGACAATGAAGATATATGAGTTTTCACACAAGGGAAAATTAAATTTACAAAACATTAAACACTCAGCTTTATAAAATATTGTCAAGTTGCTATAAGACACATTACAAACAGTATTCCCAGCAGTGATATGTAAGAGTTCCTGTGTCCCTATTGCCAGAAATGGGTCCTGCACGAATTCTTTCCAGGCTCTTGCTGTCCTGAACAAAACTGGCCAAGACTTACAAAAAAACAGGGTCTACATTTGCTGAAGGTGGAGAAGGAGCATGTTCTGCAGAGTGACAGCTGGCCTGTGAGCCGACTCACAGTTGCCACAAGGGTAAGTGAAGGGGGTCTTTCACATCTGGAATTAATGGATTAGTTTTTCCCTCATGTAAATATGGTACTGGGATGGTTATCCTATAAAAACTCACTTGGCATAGTGCTAAATTAAACTGTTCTATTGAAGACTGGCTTGGTTTTAGTCCAGATGTAAGTGAAGAAATAAATGCAAATAGCACTTTTCTAATTGGGTCTGTATTCAGTGCCCAGGTGACTCAGAGTTATCCTGGGTACTGTGTTCTGAGTATGTGCCCTGGGTCTTGAGGAGGTTGACAGATTTCCCTCACCAACCTCATATTCTGGTTATTTTTCTCATATTTCAATATAAATAAATGAAATATTCCCTGTGTTCACTGTGAGCACACAAGGAAAGTTCTATATCGAAAATACTGGAAAAAACATCTGTATCATCAAGGTAATGCAACAAATCTCACAAACTATGTGGATATGACATGGAATTAAATAGGATTTCTGATTATCATTCTTTTATAAAATGAGGTCTTATTATCATGACAGTAAGTTTGTTTGTTTGTTTGTTTGTTTTAAATAACTTGCTGTATACTCTAGGCTTTCCTTGAACTCACTATGGAGGCCAGGTTGACCTTTAATTCATGACGCTATAATCTCAGCCTCCTCAGTGCTCAGCTTACAGGTGTGCACCACCATCCTCAACCACTAAGTGCTGCTTTGCAGTCAGGCCCCAGGGCTTCTCTGGGACCTGGGGAATCTGTTACCTGGCCTCCAGCATGAGGCTGATATTTGCATTTCGTCCAGCCATTCTCCCTATTCCTGTCGCTATAAGGATTTAAAGAGATTATCTATGAATACTTTTGTTGTTGAACCATCTTGTGAATTACTTGAATCAGGGGAAAAAGAAAGATATTCCAGAGAAAAGCATAAGCGATAGTGGGTGTGCTCATGCACACGGATAATCCCAGCATTCAGGAGGCTGAGGCAGGAGAGCTGTTTGAAAGCAGCCTATTACAGAGACCCTGTCTCAAAAATTAATCAATTAAATCAGTCAATCAAATGAGGTCAGTGAGGGTCAGGACAAAACTGACCTGAGATAGTTTCAGTCTACTAAAAACAGTACCAGAATGATTGGTGATCATCAAAATCAGTGGTAAGGTAATCATTTCCCCTAAACCTATCATGCCTAGAAGCCAGCCAAATAGTAGTTCACTCTTGACCACAAAAGAAACAAATAACCAAGTCTTTTTCATGGAAAATTTTTGCACTTGTGTCCTTGATGCTTAGGTACTGATTTCTAGCCTTACTTTAACCAAAGTAAATTTTCTTTTTATTATTCCTAGAAAGACATGCATTAATAATTTTTGATTTGGATTTTTAAAATCATCATAGTAATGCTTTTAAATGTGTTTACTTATTTTGTTTATTTATTTATTGGATACAGGGTCTTACTATGCAGCTCAGACCCATAGTGATCCTTCTGTCTCAGCCTCCTCTGCATTGGAATTACAGGCATGAGCCACCATGCCTGGTTTCATTGGTTAGCTTGGCAGCCTGAGGCAGCACTGAGAGGGCATGTGGTGGGACTGAAACTGGGTCTTGAACTCTGGTACGTGTGCCCACCAGGCAGGTGCTTAGATTGTTGAGCTGTCTTCTCAGCCTGCATAGCAATGTTTTCAATAGAATAATTGCTCACTTCACCTGTGGATATATAAGCTTTTGTTAGGCATGACAAATGCTGAACAATATGTAGCAACTACTTTGCTGACAATTCTGCATATGTCCTCACATAAGCCCAGGGAAGCATACATGACTCTGGTTTAGGAAATATCCTATAGATATATACACTTTGTTCTTCTACCCAGAAAGTCATTTTTAAATAATTTCATTTATATTACACAACATTAAAACAATACTCTTTTTTTGTGGGTTCTGTGCATATGTGTGAGTTTGAGTCAGCACCATGTTGTTGTGTAGTTCAAGGAGGCTTGAACTCATTACAGAGTTGATTCTGGTCTTGAACTTGTGGAATTTCTCCTGACTCAGCCTCCCAGGATTATAGCAGGCACATACTGCTATATATAGCTCAATACTCAGGTTTTAAGGAGATAGGAAAACCTTCCACTAGACTACTACTAGCAATGTTTAGAAATTAAATATTCTTTAAGAATCATAGGTAAACATAAACAAAAAACAGAATTTATTGATTTGTACAGAAATATTATGTTTTAAAAGGCTCATTTTTCTTAAGCATTTTTTCACCCTGACCTTTTCACTTAGGAAACAAGTCCTAAACCCTTGGAGTGAGAGTTAAGTCCTAAACCCTTGGAGTGCTTTGCCAGTCTTGAGTTTTCCATTTCTAGTAAAGAGCTCTTCATCTGATCAATATATTTATGGATTTTTGTTTGGCAAATGAAAGGTTGAGAGAAAGTCTGCAAGGAGTATCTTAAAACTTGATCAGTTCTAGGGTTATTATTCTAATTACCATTTATTTTGCTACATGCCAAATGGCTTGGTGGCCTCTTTTAGTACCCTCATAATTCCAGGAAGAGTTTTTAGCTTACTTAGATTTGAAAATACAAACAACAGTAACCCATGTGTCTTGAGATTTAAAAGTGGACAGACAGCCAGGTCCACAGAGAAGATGCACAGGGCAAGAAGGCAGTATGGAGCAGGAAGAGAGTGCCTCACCCAACTCCACTGGTGTGTGCTCATCACACAAAAGCTTCTCAGCTGAGAAGCAACCAGTGACAACATGTTTATAGCTATTCAAACTAAACTGTGTCAGGAAGATTATTACACTTACACAAATATTGGCTTACTAGTATACAAAATCAACACTGAAAAAATTAAAAGCTTTTCTCACCAATAATGAACTTGCTGAGAAAGAAATCAGGAGAAAAAATCCACTCACAATAGCTGTGTTACTTTTTTCTTATTGCTGAGATGAAATAGCCAACACTTAAAGTAAAGAAGGAAAGGTTTATTTTGGCTCACAGCTTGTAAAGATTCCATTTCTTAATTGGCTAAATTCTCAAGACAAGGCATGGCAGACAGGTATCACAGAGGAAAAATACTTCAGGCAGGCAGAAGGTAACAAAGCAACAAAGTAGCAAAGAACCAAGTTTCTTTCTGTTCTTCTATATTATAGCTAGATTTCCAGACTAGGGAAAGTGTCGATTCAATCAGTGGACTGATTTAGTAATCCCACACCCTTAATTCCAACATTATACCTTTCAGATCCCGGCATCTCTGAAAAAGCCCCACTGTGTCTGCTTGTAGCCTTGGGGAGGGAGAACATCTAGATACAAACCAAAACAAGCATTAATAAAATAAAATAAATAAAATAAGTAAGAATCAACCTAACCAAGGAGGTGAAAGACTACTATAATAAACATTATAGAAAACTGAACAAAAAAATCAGATATTAGAAGATGAAAAGACCTTCTATATTCATGAATCAGCAGAGTATTAAAATAGCCATATCACTAAACACATTCTACAAATTCAGTAAACATCCCCAACAAAATTCCGATAACATTTCCTCACAGAACTGGAAAAGACAATCCTAAAATTCTTATGGAAGCACATAACATACAGAATAGCTCACATGATCCCATGCAAGAATAGCAAGGGTGGAAGCATGATTTCATATACTACAAAAGCATGGCAATACAAACAGCATGACACAGGCACAGACAGACACATAGACCAATGAGACAAAATAAAGGACACAGAAACAAACTCATACAACCATAACCATCTGGTTCTGAACCAAGAAGCCAAACCTGTGTGCTGAAAAGAAAACGGTTTCTTTTAAAAATAGTTATTGGAGGGGCTGGGGAGATAGCTCCGAGGCACAAGTGCCTGCTGGGCAAGTGCAAGGTTGTGAGTTCGAACCCTGGTCCCACAAAAAAAAATAGTTATGGGAAAACTGGCCTTCCATACTTGGATTGAAACTGGATTCTTATGCCTTATATTGTATAAAAATCAATTTAAAATGGAGCGAAGACCTGGGTATAAAGTCTGAAACTTTGAAATTGTAAGAAGAAAACAAAGCGGAATACTGGAAATTGTAGAGTTAGCATGGAACCCACAAATCTAGCCCCAGCTGTGTGACTGATGAGGAATGAACTGGAAGCACACACTGTGCAGAAAGTGTTAAGCAGCTTTTTGTTGTTGTTGCTTTGGTACAGGGTGTCACTAACCAGTTCAGACTCATAGTGATCCTCCTATCTCAGCCTCCCTAGTGCTGGGATTATAGGGGTGTGCCACTGTGCCTGGTTCTGAGACTGGCATGTCATGCAGCACTGGGGATTAAGCTAGGGACGTTGCACTTGCCAAGCATGTACTTATGGCACTGAGCTGACTTACTAGCTTTAACAGCTGCTTTTATTGAAGACCACAGGAAGCTGTGTTTGTGCCAAATCTGTGTTGACAAAGGATATAGCACAGACAAAAAAATGGTGTCAGGGTGACAGAAAAGTAAAGGCATTGCACATCAATGACAGTATATGGAGCAGTCTCTGATCAACCAAACTTTCAGAATTTAGAGAATGCCTGAATGTCCAGGTGTTACGGAGTGGAATATTAATAGGGTGTTGTGTTATCTTAGGGGCTCTCAACATGCATACTTGTTTCAGAATTCACTCTGATCTTAATTATATACTTGACATGTAGTACATATTTATGAACCTTAATGAAATTTGAATAGGGTGAGAGTGTCTGAAAGTCATGTTAGAAAAATCAACACACGTGTCCTCTTGCATAGAGCATCAGAGATTCTTGAATTTTGTTACAACATTTTTTTATGTCTCTTAAGACAATGGAAGATGGACTGACTCTGGCCTTTAGTTTAAAACTATATGAATGGAAAGGCAATGACTTCCTTAGCTCCACTGTTTCCAACTATACTAACAGGTACAGTTAAAAACTTATTGTTTACAACTTATAGTACAGAAAATAGCAAGAATCAACAAATGGGATTCTTTGAACTCAAATGTTTCTGTACGTGTGAAAAGATGGGAAGACTATAGGATGGGAAGAAAATCTTTGCCGCATAGTCTCTCAACAGAAGATGTAAAAAGAACTCCAGTAGCTTAGCATGGCAACTGGGGGAAAAAAATTCCCAGTCAACAAATGAGCAAAATGAACATTTTTTCAGAAGCAGTACCAGTGGCAAAAAAAAAAAAAAAAAAAAAAAAAAAAAAAAAAAAAAAAAAAAAAAAAAAAAAAAAAAAAAAAAAAAAAAAAAAAAAAAAAAAAAAAAAAAAAAAAAAAAAAAAAAAAAAAAAAAAAAAAAAAAAGTTCAACTGTCTTAGCAATTAGGTAAATGCAAATAAAAACTGCATTCAGATTAGATCCCACCCAGTCAGAATAGCTATCATCAAGAATACAAAAATAAATGCTGGTCAGGCTGTGGGAGAAAAAGGAGCTATTACACACTGCTCATGGGAATGTGCAGGCTCCAAGGAAGTCACTAAGTTCCTAAAATCTTAAAAATTGTACTACCATACGATCTAAGTATACTATTCCTTAATATATAGTTAACCTATTATTCATAATTCATAATTAGCAAGGCGTAGAACCAAGCTACATGCATAGCAACAGGTGAATGGATAAAGAAAACATGATACAGATACAGAATGGACTTAATCAGCCTTGAAGAGTAAAGTCGCTAGTATTTCAAATTACTTTAGAAGACTGTTTTAAGTTTTAAGGAATATAACATATATTCAAAGTTTAAAAACAAACAAGGAAAGCATATTTCAGAAAAGGACTTGAAGTCAGTAAAGCTATCCTATGGCAGAGCTACTATGGGCATAGCAATTGTTAGGATTGTAAGGAAATAATCCCTTGTCAATGGCAGATAGAAGCTACCTCCAACCTTTTCCTCCATGGACTGGCACTGCCGCAGCCCAATATGGGGTCTTATCACTCTGACCTGTGGTGACATACCATTAGAACCTGTTCTTGTTGGTAGCTGCATTCACTGGTCAGTTTCCAGACTGTGCTAGTGGTTATGGATCACTGAAAATACAGAAAATAGTGTGTATTTGCACGTATAGTGTGTTATAAAGATTTAGGAAGAGATTTTTTTTGCCAATTTTTCTCAATAAACACAACATACCTGACACCTGTATTGCCTCAACCCTCAAGAAAGTGGTCTAGTATCTTCTTCTGAAGCTGTTTGTATGAAATATGCTATGGCAGGTTTTGATCTAAATACAATGCAGAACTTGTGCTGCCCACACATTTTTACATCTCCTGGTTACCTTCCAGTTGTTTTCTTCTTTTACTCACACTGTCTCCCAAGATATTTTAAAGAATTTTTTCAGTGTCAATTGAGGCTTTGTGTGCTTTGCAATAACTTATTTTAGTCTTCTAATTAACTTGATAAAAATTGTAATTTTAATGTCTCACGTCAACATATTCTCTGTGCTGTTTCAGTCTAGATGCTATTATTCTGAAGTCTTGAAAAATCCTGTCACTGTCTTAAATTTTGTTAAGAATACTTTTACTAGCCGGGCGTGGTGGCGCATGCCTGTAATCCCAGCACTCGGGAGGCTGAGGCAGGAGGATCAGTGTGAGTTCGAGACCAGCCTGGGCTACCAAAGTGAGCTCAAGGCCAGCCTGAACTGCATAGTGAGACCCTGTCTCAAAACAAAACAAAACAAAACAAAACAAAACAAAACAAAACAAAACAGAATACTTTTACTTGTTAATCCTTCCAAAGTTCATTGCGCTGACTTTTCTACTTATTTGTTTGTTCCTTAGCTATATTTATCATGAAAGACAGTATCAAGGTTTATCTATTATGCTTACTGAGTTCTATGGTTTTGATTTAAAATGAGCCCCAAAGGTCAGCTTAGAGGTGGGACTTTTGAAAGCTGACTGAACAATGGAGGTACTATATTTACTCCACTGCTGAGCTCCTGTCTGAATGTGTTGTTAAAAACTGAGGCCTGGTCAGGAGAGATAAGTTATTGGGGCATGGTGTAGAAGAGTGTATTTTTGTCTTCAGCAACTTTCTTCTCTCTGCTTCCTGGATCCCATGAGCTGAGCATGTCTCTTTCTTCCATCACACTGTCTCTGCCAACCTGCACCAAAATACTCCTCCTTTGAGGAGGAGACATTTGACACTTTCAGGCCAGCATGTATTTTTGGCATCAGGAAAGTGACTGCTACTTATCCCAGCTATTGGATTATTTGTACTTTGTGGTGTCACTAACTGATGTTTCATAAGTGATTTTTGTAATGAGAATTTTCAATTTCTTCCCTTAGACCTTTAAGGATTTTATGTATGTTAAAAATTGTTATGCTTAAAGATTTTCAGTTTTCTCTCATTTCGTGTCTCACATTTGCTTTCCTCTGATCGTCTTGTCCCTTTAGGATCTGGAGTAATTTTCACAGGATTTAATAGCCAGAAGAGCAAGCAACTATGAACAAAAAGACATGTAGAGTATTGAACATTTTTGAATAGACAGATGCCTACTGAAGCTGACAGATACAATTGCTGAATAAATGTCTAACTGGTTATGTATTTTGTTTAATGTCCAGCTTGGTATACTATTTTGATGCTATAAAAGCATCTAATGACCTTAAATGTGATTTCATCTGAAGTATATAACACAACTTTTAAATTTTGTCTCATAGCTATGAAAATATAATCCAACAAATTTTAAGACAACATTTTTAAGATCATAAAACATTAAATATGGTAAGAAAAAACACTTTCAGGTAAAGGCCTTGTTAAATTAACCAACAAAGGTATTATTTTCTTTCTCTGACTCAGTGCAATACCAAATTACAAGAATGGATTATTTTAAAGAGGGCTTATTCATATCAAATTTTATCACAAACAGTGGCATAATTTTCTGCCTTTGATCTCCTTTTAAATATTTTGGTCCAACCTTTAAGAGTGAGTATGTTTTTTAGGGATTTGTCTTCAATTAATCCATCTTGCCACTATACAGTTTGTAGTCTTCTGATCAACTAGTCTTTAAACTAGGCATTTAAATAGAACATGTATGCACAGGCTGTCATAATCTGATTAAAAATTGGGATTTTAGTTTCAAAAGTGAATTTAGAACAAGTTCCCTTTCCTTTAGATCACTATATATGAGTAAAACACCTTGGGCTTTTTTTTTTTTTTTTTGAGAGTCAAGGGTTGGGGGAGGTAGCTGAGTAGAATAAGTGCTTGCCTGGCAAGTGCAGTGTCCTGAGTTCAAGCCCTGGTATGATTAAAACATAATAATAAAAAAGGAATGTATTTCAGATTGTCTTTGAACTATATATGAAATACATTTGGCATGGGTAGGCAACTGCAATCACTAAGTGTAAATTTAACAACAAAACCCTAATGCCTTTCACACCTCCTTTTCTTGTGCTGCCATGTGAACAAGCTGTACTGGTGAAAGGAATCAATTTAGGTGAAGATCAACTGACTTAGAAGAACATACTTGCATTGAGTCTGTCACAGTCATAAGCAGCCGCTGCACATTTGTGTTCCAGGTACTCCAAGTTGCTAAAATGTCAAACTTAGCAAAGTGAGAAGTCCCCTGCTGGTTTTTCCAACCACTTTCCAGCCAAAACCCTTTACCACTGGTCAAAAATAGACAAAACAGACAATGGTGATATACGTTTCCTCTAATAGGAAATTAGTGCTGGGATGAACTTTAAAATATTATGAGACAAGGTCCAGCAAGATAGCTCAGCAGATTAAAGCACCTGCTTAGGTAGAGCTCAGCGGCTAGGGTTCACTCCCTGGCATGTAGTGCTAGCCCTGCCCTGGGGGCACACTGAGATGGTGGTTGAGACTGGGCATGGTGGCACACGTTTGTAACGCAAGCATTTTGAAGCTGCAAACAGTAGGATCACTGCTAGTCTGATTTATGTACTGAGACACTATTGTAAATACATAAAAAATTTAAGCCATACTGAGAGGTTTTATAATATTTTATAGTTACACAATGTAATGAGCCCAGTTTGTCTTATTGGACAGATGATAAAGGATAAAAGACAGTAATTTATATTATTTAGTCAGTTGTATGATTACATGCAGAATATAGGTCTACTAACATTCACCCTCCTTTTCTCTGTTTAGTTTTTTCTTCTCTTCACAGTTCTTGTTTGGTTTCTCTTGTGGCGAGTCATTGTCCTAGAGTTCCATTGCAACTTAAATTTTATCTAATGTGGCAAAAGTGACATGCACAAATCCACTGGGGATGCAAGAGAGGCACTGAATTTAGTTAGGCAGATTGACAAGAAAAGATTCCCAGATAAGAAGCAGGATGTGTTGAAACTTGTAAAATTGTGGTTTTTAGGCAGCAAGTGCCAGGAGAATAATATAGTAGAAAGGGGAAATTAAATAATTCATGGAGTTATCCTACTATATGTCTCCATGGTAGCATGCATTATACTTGTAAATTTGTGATCGTCAGTGTCTTAGCTCCTTTTTTCCCTAGTTAATGTGATCAATAACTTTATTAAATTAGTGACAATTTGTGTTAAAAATTTATGTATTTGTAAAGAGAATGTATCACAAAAGGAAAGGTCAACTATAATGATGTATACAAAGATATATCAGGCAAGCACAAATATAGAAGTACTAGAAATACAGAGTGATAATCATCAAACAGAAATATACTGTGAAGTTAGAGACAAATGTCAATCATGTAAATATTATGTATTTCTGTTTACGTAATCCTTTTTCATAGTAAAACATAACTAAAAATGAGAGGATGCTGGGAATTTTAACATGACATAATTTCTGATAAACAGAACAAAAACTGTATATAGAAAATGTTGTGTTTCTCCTTATAAATATCTCTTTTGTTTAGGTAGGGTACAGCTTCCCTTCTGCTTTATATCCCTTTCTACCATACTGCAAGTGCTGGCAGCATGGGGTGAGCAAGCAAGATCATTCCTAGATCATGTCATGCATGAGTAATCTGGTGGATAACAGTGGCACTGGATCCAGGAGGGTATTCTGAGTTTTTAAATTGAGGTACCCAAGGCTATGTGTATAACTCAGGGGTAGAACATTTGCTTAGAATGTGTGAAGCTCTAGGTTTGATCTCTGGCAGGAGGAGAGAGCAACCCCAAGATATTCAAGTAGTTAACAGACATCAAGAGAGGTCCTAGCTTACATACATGGTGATTAAACTATGGGAAATAGGAAGCTTTGAGTCTCCCAAAAGAAGAATTATCTTTCAGTTGACTCAAAACAATCATGTTTACAGTGAGAGTAAGTTAAACACACATTACAGTAGAAAGTGGAAACAGTAGCTCTACTTAAATTATGACTTTGTTAGAAAACAGCAGACTCCAATATTTATTCCATTTTTTATTTTAAGAGAAAAAAAGACAAAAATAAAAATGATCCAGAATTTCAAAAGATGACAGGAAATTAATAATGGATATTATATCATATTGTTATCTTCAAAGTAGCTGATCAGATTACCAGATATAAGAATTAAAGACTGAAGTTTTTTTTTTTTTTTTTTTTTTTTGTGGTACCAGGAATTAAACTCAGGACTGTGCAGCTGGAACTTAGATCGTAATCATCTGAATACAATAGTATAAACCTACTGCACTGACAGGTATATATAACTATTGCACATGCTATTATTTTAGATATATAATACTTCATAATATATTACTATATTACTAGTTTATATATCAATATTTTAGAATAGACTCTTCCAAAATTATTTTACTGCAAACATTATACAGTCTTATACCAACTGCAGCCTCATCTGTCTTGTTTACCTCAAGAGGCTATATTGAGATAAGATTTGCATTAAGTTCATACTATGATGTTCATACTATGATGGAATTACCTAATGATGTGGTTTTCATAATGTATCCCATCATGCTACATGATTGTAATGACATTGTAAATCCAGTGTAAACTTAACTTTTTCTGATCCTTTTATCATCACAACCCTTGGGAAATAATTTCTATATTTTCATTTATAAAGATGCTGAAGATTTGAGGTAAATTTATGTAAGATCTTATGTTAGTAAGTGGCAGAGCTTGAATTTGTACCCAGGTCATTGTGACTACAATGTATTCTTTAGTCACTATACTTAATAGCTTTCTTGGACAGATCAATGCTTAACAAATCTGCTACTCTACCCTTTATAACCACAGTAACTTTGACTTTTATATTGAAAGCCATGTTGTGATTATTTTTGCAGTCTTATTCTACTAAGATTTAAATAGAGTTCTATCTACATTAAATTATTTTTAATTATTCTTAGCTTTTATAAGATATATATGGAATGTAGAAGAAGGATATTTTAACTTTTCCTCAGTTTTCTTTTCTGGCTTAGTTTTTCTGCCTTAAAAGATGTTCAAGTATAAAAACACTAGAGAGGGAAATACAAAGTAGGTATCACATAACCTGAACAATTATCAAATCAAGGACACCTGTTTCAATCCGGCACCGTCTAGCAATTGAATCCAAATCTAAGGTATTTCATCTGAAATATTATATATATATATATATATACATATATATATACATATATATATATATATGTTTAAATTGTAGCACACTCTTAAAAATATAACTTGCCACAATTTAAAAAACTAACAGAAATTCTTCAAAACTATCAGGCATTTGTAGCATACAAGCTGTCTGTATGTGTGTGCATGCTTATGTATTTCAATCAGTATGCAAAGAAGTATAACACAATACCAGAAACTGAGTGACTCAGACGAATAGATTCATTAACTCAGAGTTTTAGAGGCTGGAAGTCTGAAATCAAGAGCTAATTCTCCTCTCTTCCTCATTTTACATACTTTTCTTAGGTTATAGAACTTATATGTAACTTTTTTCTCTGAAACCACAAGGAAGTCCCTAGGACTGGCCTCTGAAACCTGTAGGAAAGAATCTTTGCTTTCTCTGGTTTTGTCTGTAACTCTCAGTGTTTCTTTTGCTGTACCCTGTGGTCTCTTTGTTTTCCTGGGTGTGATCTTCTCCCATTATGAATCTGTCTCTTTTCCCTCACAAGCATACCAGTCTGTTGGATTAAGCTCCACCCTATTTCAGTTTGACCTCTTAATTTAGGACTTCTTACATAATGTACATCTTAATGGAGTACAACTGAAAAAAATTTAGGTTCAAATAAGGTGGTATTTTGAAGGACTAGTCAGAATTTCATTCTAGAGAAACAATGTAACTTATAATATCCATGTACTACAACTGGTGTATGTACTTTTCAGGCAAGTCTATTATAACCCTCTTCCATTTCTGTCAACTTATGTTTGAAGATATTTATTCTGTAGTTTCCTCTTGCTTGCATTTTGCTAATGGTGTTTCTGTGGGGATACTTGACATATTTACTTCTGCTTTGCTTATGTCCGGATTTTTCCACCTTGGATACTGGCATTTGGGTGTAGTAGTTCTTTGCTTTTGGGGGGTTGTCCTATGTATTATAATATGTTCAGCTGCATCCCAGGTATCTACCCACTATATGCTGGAAGGACTCCCTTGTGGTGGCTAGCTACAAATTTCTCCAATTATCCCCTTTTTCTCTCCCCTTTTCTCTCCAGTTATCACCTTCCTTTCCATTACTGAGAGCTAAAGTCTTTGTTCTTGAACAACCTGATCTCAGTATAGTACACGAGAAGCAGCCAAAAGACACTGCAAAATTAAAGAGGCAGACAGTTACAGGTTTGTACAGAGTGCAATTTATTGGACAGCAGCCAAGACTAGATAGATCTCCCTGTTATGGATTTGAAGATGAATTCCTAAGGTGAGTAGGACAAAACTGACTTCAGCTAAGGTGAAATATACCTGGTTCATCTCAAGCTAGCATGAAAGAGTCAGGCATATTCCTTGGCCCAGAGTCTGGTCATAAGAGTCATATATATGTCACTCATAGTCATCCTCCTGTTTTCAGCCTCCCAAGTGCTGGGATTACAGGTGTGTGCCATCATGCCCAGTTTCAATCTCCACCTCAGCACCCCAGGGCTGGCACAGCTCTCCAGGGATCAAACCCTGATCCCTGTGCTCTGCCTAAGCAGGTTCTTTAATCCGCTGAGTTATCTGGCTGGCCCCCCATATAGTTTTGTGTATTTATAGTATGTTATAAAAATAGGCAGATAAAACAAGCCAGGATTATTCAGAGGTTGGAATCATGGCTGTTACAACTCAAGGTAAATCCATAGTTATGGCAGTCATGTCAATATATATCCATAGTCATTCAGAGATCAAGTGTAATTTTTTGGCAAGACTACTTGGTCTGTGTACTGACAAGAAGCATATGATAGCCCTTTGTGGTATTAATTAGTACACACTGGTAACTACTGCATTGATGTATTTATTTGTCTCATGATTATAATGTGGTGATATACTGTTTATTCCACTGCTTTGCTCTGACAATACATAAGGTGTAAAACTTCCATAAAGAAACACTCTCATTGACTACTTCCCTGATAACCCCAAAAGATAGTTATTCTTTGAAAGATAGGGTAATTGATTTCTTTTTAGTTATCAAAATCGTGAACTAGTTTCCTACATTTTCTAAAAGAGACTGATTAACTGTTCTGATCACAGTGAATTTGTGGATTCAGGTATATTTGATATATTATGACTCAATGCACTTTTTATTTTAGATGCTCAAAATCTTTGACCAATGGGAGCCACGTTAGTGGACTTGTTTTCTGAGTAATTTTGAGACAATATTACCACTCTTTGATGGAAACATCAACATCTTGACATGACTATTATCCTAGGCTCATTATGTCTTCCCTATAAATACTCTCTATGCCTCTTGACAGAATTTCCTTTCAGTTTTATTTTCCACACACCTCTCAGCAAGACAGAAGCCAATTACCACTTTTCCCCAGAATTCACATACTTTCAGAAACAATGGCTAAGAATCAGCTAATTAATTGAGACACAGGTGGAGGTCCAATCAAAGCACACAGTGTGCTGGCTCCAGTGTCCTAAGACATGTTTGCAACCTTTTTGTTTTTGTCTTTTTGAGACAGGGCTTTCTTTGCTATGCAGTTCAGGCAGACTTTGAATTAATTTGTAGCCCAGGCTGGACTCAAATTCACTGCAATTCTCTTGTTTCAGCCTTTTTGTGGGCTAAAATTACAGGCCTGTTTCACTATGGCCCACCTGGTTTTAAACTTTTCATGGCACAGTCCTTGCCTGATTTAATAATGAATATTTTGAATAATAGAGAATCTAGGTTTTTGTCTTTTTGTAAGAAGTGCCATTAACTCGTGTAGGCTCTGCCGAAAAACCTGTTAAATTCCCGTATTCCAGCGCACTCAATCTCAAAATCTAGTCTCCCTACTGCATTTTAGTTGGAATCTTATTAGGTCCTTTTCTCTTTTTTCTGTGTATGTTTTTTTGGTACAGGGTCTACAGGGTGTCACTATAGATTGGACTCATCGGTGATTCTTCTATTTTCAGTCTCCCATGCGCTGAGATTACAGGTGCAAGCCACCACACCATCTCAATAGCTGTCTCAGTGTGCCCCAGGGTCAGGGCCCCACACAGCCTTTGGTGCCCAGGATCCACCCTGGGTTCCCATGCTCTGCCTAAGCAGGTGCTTTTGTCCTCTGAGCTATCTGGCTGGCCCTAGGTCCTTCTATCTAAGGTGTGGCTTTTTTCCAAACCTCCTCTCAGTCACTTGTCTTTACTCCTTGTCTGGATTCAGGCTCTCCAGTGTCCTCCTATATCCTCATCTATCTCAAGTCCTCTTCCTCTCTCAGAGCACTGTATGTGCCCTTGGATTTAACTGTTTTTGTTAGCTGGTTCCTTCTTGCTCTACTGTTATCAGACGTCATTTCTAGAGGTTGGTTATTTATTTAAATGGAGGAGGGCTCTTCCTTCGTGGTATAAGCTGTTCTTAAGTTCACCAAGGAGAGCCTGTTACCTGATCCTTAGCCATTTCAGTTTTCCCAGTGCTGGTATTAATACTTAAAGCCACCATAGCCAGCTTTTAGTTTTTGTGTTTATTTTCCCCCATCAATTTTTTTTTCCTTTCACTATATTAACCTTTTGTGTTTTAACACATTTATCAAAGGTTTAAATTTGTTTACTTATCCCTTACTGCTTTATCTCAATAGTTTTTAACCCGAGGACCTAGAGCAGTATTTAGGACTAAAATGAAAC